>JASAND010030605.1:0-10214 GCA_030248195.1 Trissonchulus latispiculum | reverse complement strand
TTTTCAAAAGTATATATTTATTCTAACGAAAATTTTCTAAACTAATTTCTAAAGGGATATATATGTCCTATAACTTACTTCCCCAGATGTTTATGCTAAAGCGGACTTTTAATCGACGTATGTATTTTCTTTTATTGTATCAAAGACTATATATCATACGTATTCACCTAACAAAATAATTGTTCAGTATTCAACTAACAAAATAATTGTTCAGTATTCACCTAACAAAATAATTGTTCAATCTAACAACTGTTTTTGTATTATCTTATTTTCTTGTATTATTTATTACATATACATTATTTGTAGTTCACATTAATTACACTTCCTGAGGCGACTGGCGGCGAAACTATCTTTCTGTTATTTTGTACAGGAGTTTTTCCAAACTATCCTAAACAACTTAGTTCTACACTTCTCCACTGATGAGCCGCAAGTGTTTGAACCAAGTCTGGCAGAGGTCGCATGCACTACTAATACAGGAATTTTATATGTTTTTACGTGTATAGCTGGAAAGTTCATGAACTAGCACGAGAGAGTGTATTTTTTGTTTCTTTAATTTCGGTCGGACTTCTATTTTGTGTTAACTTCTTCCCAGAAAACAAATCCCGGAAAAGGAAAATAAAAAGTTGGTACGTAACCTAATTTTACTATATTTTATTGTATAAGTGCTGTGTACAGTAAGCCGATACTGAAGACTTGAAGAATACCGGTTTACTGGAGCTTTATGCATTTGTTTCTAGTTTGCAGTGTGTGTCTAAGAAAACTGGTATATACCAAATGTATATGCCACTTAATTCAACTTTAAAGGGGAGAACTTTAGCTGCTTAAAGTGTTCACATATATACCTTAAATACGGTGTTTGAGCTAGTGAAATTAGATTCAGACAGGATACATATAACCAAACATTATATGGAGCTAATGACATTACGCAAGACGGTGAGGATTTTTTCAGACCTGGGATTGGGAATAAAAGTAAAGAGTCTGTAGGCAAGATGGTAAGAGGTCGTCGTGATGTCAAGCCGTTGAAACCACGGCGGCGAGCGTCAATATGAGCCCAAGAGAAACGTGGCGGCTCATATTAGCCAGTTACAGCTTGTCCTTTACCGATTTAGATGCTGGCTCATATTAGACGTTTTAAATCTTGTCCTTGACATATTTAAATGTTGACCATCATAGCTCATATTGCATTTTACATGCGACTGCAAGGAGCATTTTTCCTACTTGTATCGGATTACAGTGACTGAGGTCAGGTTGTTGTTGTCATTTTCAGGATTATCGTCCATTGTTTGACTCTGTTGGAACAAATCCCGGGGATAAAACGTTGGAAGACCGCTTTTTTGAACACGAAGTACGTTTTACTAGGTTTTGGCAAGTTTTTGCTTTGTTGCCTCAACCCGCAGTCCAGCCTACTGCCATTAAATTTGGATTTCCGGAAATAAATAGACGGAGTGGAAGTGGTGTGGGATTAACGCAATAAATAGAACGGTTAACTTTATATTAATCTTTAGGTTTATATATTCCTCTTAAATTTTGATAGTTTAATTTTTGTGTATATATTATTGCCAACAAAATAGCCTCTCCTTTTGTAGCTTTTGGTTTTCAAGAATCTGTGTGTAGGAGAACTATCATCATAAAACAGTCTGTACGTTTTTTACTTAAACATAATGGTCTGCTGATATCTGAATTCAGGTGCGTCTGAATGTGCAAGCATACCTGCAGCAGTTTCACTTTGGCATCTTTTACGCATTCGTGAAATTGAAGGAACAAGAAATTCGTAACATCATTTGGATATCGGAATGTATTGCACAGCGTCATCGCTCGAAGATTGACAATTACATTCCAATTGTGAATTAAATATGTACCACGTCATTAAATCAGTTGATTATTTCTGTCTAATTAGTTTCGTGGTTAATCGTCTCTAATTGACCCATTGCCATTGTATGTATAGTACGACCAAAAAATGTGTGTACAAACTTCGACCGTTTATAGCAGATTAACCTTTGGAGTAAACCCCAACAATGTATATATTTTTAGAATCCTCAGGAACTCGAGATTTCGAAAATCCGGAAAATTCCGAAATTCCGGGTTTCATTCACGGAAAATCTTAAATTTTTAGTTTTTCGCCCAATTTTTATCGCAATCAAAATTTTGTTTTGACGATCGAATAGAGCTGGTCCCGCTGCATATTTTTGCTCTTACAAATTTTTCACGAAAATGCACCCAGTTTCCGGAATTCCGGGTTTTCAAAATTTCCGGATTTTAAAAATTTTCTCCATTACCCACAAGATATGGGTATCATTCGAAAGCTCTTGATGAGCTGAACAAATCTTGTAATAGAACCAACTCGCAGAAATGAACCCAGTTCTCTGAATTCACGAATTCCGGAATTCACTCTAGTTTGGAAGGTTTTAGCGAATTCCGAGAACTGGGCTCATTTCTGCGAGTTGGTTCTATTACAAGATTTGTTCAGCTCACCAAGAGCTTTCGAATGATACCCATATTGTGGGGTATTGGAGAAAATTTTTAAATTCCGGAAAATCCGGTTTTCTCAAATTCCGGGAAATGTGTGCATTTTCAAAAGTTCATTCTATTACAAAAGTTGTTCAGCTCGATAAGAGCTTTCGAATGATACCCATCTTGTGGGTAATGGAGAAAATTTTTAAAATCCGGAAATTTTGAAAACCCGGACTTCCGGAAACTGGGTGCATTTTCGTGAAAAATTTGTAAGAGCAAAAATATGCTGCGGGACCAGCTCTATTCGATCGTCAAAACAAAATTTTGATTGCGATAAAAATTGGGCGAAAAACTAAAAATTTTAGATTTTCCGTGAATGAAACCCGGAATTTCGGAATTTTCCGGATTTTCGAAATCTCGAGTTCCTGAGGATTCTAAAAATATATACATTGTTGGGGTTTACTCCAAAGGTTAATCTGCTATAAACGGTCGAAGTTTGTACACACATTTTTTGGTCGTACTATAGTTATTTTGTGATGTCATTAATTGTGATTGTATGTAGATCTGTGATTATCGTTTTCGTAGTGAGTGTAAATACGTGAATTCAATTTCTAATTAAAGCCCCAATCAATGGTTGCTTCGATGACTTCCCATTTTTGGCAGTTGATTTTTGTGACGTACTTGTTTAATCGATTCGTACTTACGTGCTGCTGTGCAGAAAGCGTGTTTATGGAGAAGCAAGGCAGGCAAAATCCATGCAGTGTTAGCTATCTTGCTTACCCAATATATACATACATAGATCACATCTGTTGTTCGTTGCCGTTTATAGATTTAAAGAGAAGATAGAAAAATTAGTCTCTTTTCACGTTTCTTGTTCAGATGTTAGTGTACATACAAGGAGTTGTGCTGGTTATCATAATGTTTCCATTGTTTTAAAAATATCCCCTCCTCAGCATAAAAGAGTGATTTTGTATTATGTGGCGTTTCGTGTCGTTCACTATACATGTATATTTATTTTGTGATCATTCCAGTTAATTTTAATATATGCATGGCTTACTAAGAGTAAAAAGTCTGTGAAATTTAGTTGGATAGAGTAAGATTACTTCCGGCATATAGAAGCTAGTGTAAGTATATAGCGACTGGTGGCGATGTAGGGGCGATGGCGATGAAAATTTCACTGCAGTTGCAAGTCAATTACAGCTCGGTAGATGCCAACATACAGTTTACTTTAGATTTGATTTTAGATCTGACAGCGTGGGCCGTATATTCTGCATTTAATGTTCATTTTTATACCATTAGCATCATATTTTTGGGATCCTCACTATAAGACGATAATTATACCGAGATATAAAGTTAAGTTTTTGAAAAATTAGAACATGTTCGTCATGTTGTTTTTCATTATTTTTAAAATCGTTTGCTTGAAGTTGCTAAAAACTTGAAATTAAAAGGTGGTAGTAGAACTTGACAATGCTACACTTTTTTCGCGCTGTGTGTTTTCAGACAAGGAAAGTTTGCTAAATATGAGTCCAGGGAAAATAAAGTTAAAATGAAAAGCAAATAATACCAGCAAGAGTTTAGGATTTTAGATAAGTTTAAATTTATGACGATTTCTCATCCTGAGGTTTTCAAAAATGTGATGTTGTAAGCTTTATTTAAGTGTTGAGTTGAATACCTACTGAAATGTGAAGGCATAATTTATTTACTAAACAAAGTTCCGGTATCAATTGCACCAAAAACAGAACACAGCGTTTTATTGTAGTTTCGATTTTAGTGTAAAAGCTGGCAATTGGCATACGATAGTTACGATTCCTTCTTTTTAATCTCAAATCGCTTTTTGCCTGGACTTTTCTTGTCCAGAGGGATCTGATAGATTGCTGGGTCGAATCGCTTCTTCCAATACATACCCGGATCAAATCGTTTGAGATCCATTTCGGGATCAAATCTTTTCGCCGCGTAGGGGTCGAAGCGCTTACCCCACATACTGCCAGGATCAAAACGCTTATAGTCAATGTCAAAGCGCTTTGACCAGGGATCAAACCGTTTCAGTTCGTGAAGGTCGGGATCAAACCTCTTATCGTCGCTTTGATCATAAGATTCCCGACTATCATCTTCGGCGACTTCAAAACTGGAGTAAACAAGAACTAATGACAGTGATAATAAATATAATTTTATCATCGTAAAAGAGATATCTTAGTTCCTATAACAAAACATTACCGGTTAGATCAAGCATATAGCAGTTTAAGAGTAAAGAAGTTACTACAACAATTTTTAAAAACCACGGCAATTAAAAACTAACCACGGCGAATATGTTGAATTAATATAATATATTGTCGCGTTACAGAAGCAGGTTTGTGCAGACCTCTAGTATGAACGTCAAAGCTCGAGCTCGTGGTATGAACGCTACATGAGAGGGTCTGTTGTTTTCTTTAAGACACACATGGCTGTATTGTTTGTGAACCACTGAATTAATAAATAACCTTGACCACTTTTGGTAGTCTTTTAAGCTTAACTTTTTACAGCAACAAGCTACAGCAAGCCGCTTTACACCATTAAATAGAGCACATCTCGAGCATTCCAACGGTATATAAATCATGCTCTTAGATTTGGTTCATCTCTTGCAATAAGCATTGAAATAGACCAATTTTTTCATGAATTGCCAAGCTTTTTGCACTGTTTTTACATTGAAATAGCGTATTGTAAGAAAAGAGGTATTCCAACCAAGCACGGTAAATTTTACACAGGTTGCTTTCTGAGCTAGAAAATTGAATAAAAGTAATTGAACGTAAAAGAAGCTGATGCGGGATCTTGTTGTGGTCTCTGAAAACGAGTCTTGAATAAAACAACCTGAACTACATACACCGCGGTTGCATTTGATCCTTGCTCGCAGTCAAGATCAGAGTCGTGTTTCTCTCAAGTGAAAATTCAGAATTTTGCAAAGTGGAATCATAAACATGCTTTAAGCAAGAAAAGCAAGCAAAATGAAAGAAAAACAAATGGTTATTGGTTATATGTTATGGGGTAAAAACCGACAAGATAGAGCATCGCTGGCAATTAACAAAGAATTGGGGTCACTCAACTATAGATAACCAAAGATAATTAACAGTTGCGCGCAGGCAGGCAATGTCAAAATTTAACCCTTTCTGCCAGTTTAAAACCTCATAATAAATAAATAAATAAATAAATAAATAAATATTACTATACAATTACCTCATTACTACTAACAATAGATTATATTATACAAAACACTCTGGACATGAATTGGCTTGAAATTTTTTACGTATTTCCACACTTGCTAAGACTTTACAGTGCTTAGAAAGAAACAGGTTAGTTTTTTACATGTGGATTAACAATGTCGGATTGCACCAAATCGGACTACCAAACGGTTTCTAATTTGTTTGTAGGACTAAAACCCATTAAATTGCTGGGCACCATTGTCCGTGTACCTCGTGATAAATTGACTTTTGCAAAAATACAAAAAACAAAAATCAAAGTTTTCAGCTAATTTTGCCGTTTCAAGTAAGTTATTCCAGCAAATATCAAACACCAAACCTTAATTTAGCGCTTTTTGAAACTTTGATTTGGCGCAAATATCAAAAATCAAAACAACAACGGTTATCCACTACGCTTGCAATTGATTTTTGTTTTTTGTATTTTTGCAAAATCAATTTATCACGAGGTACACGGACACACCATGATGAAAAACCCACTTGGGTAACCCATTTGATTCCGGCATGATTGTGGCCTTGCTCGTGACATTGTTTTCAATAAATGGGTTTGGCTTGGAATAAAGGGACTCTTGTCGCTCTCAGTATTGTTCAGTATTCAGTTTAAAGTTTAACCTTGACCGTTACGGGCTACGCTGACAATCCGATGACAGCGGGGGGATTCTTAGTTTTATACTGTATTGCTTGGTCATTTTCAACGGACAATTTTTATCTGTTAGTCTGTGGTACCATACCAGCTGCTTTGACAATTCTGATTATGATTTTACAGGCGTTTCTGCCTTTTTGGATCGGTCAGGAGAATTTGACTTGTCTGATTTGCCTTTCTGTCCCATTGTGAAAATTTTTGCTCGGACACAGAGATAACTGCGACCACAAACTATTTTAAAGAGAGCTTCTATGGCCCCCCTTAAATCTGTATTTCTGCATATCTCACACTGCTTTTCTGTATTTCTCAGTCTGTATTTCTTTGATAACACACTAATATAATCAGCCTCTGTCAAATACGGGAAATGTCATGCTTTGTTAGGTGTCTTTTAACGTAGAGTAACGTAGAGTAAAGTAAAGTAAAGTAAGTAAGTAAATAGGTAAGTAGTAAATTAAGTAAGTAAAGTAGTAAAGTAAGTTGAGTAAAGTGTCGTAACGTTTGTTCTAATTATTTTGATCCAAACTGTCATAGAAAGCGTCAGCGAGACTATCAATTTCTAACGTACTGTTGCGCTGATCACTGAAAATTCAATTAAATTGAAAAGATCGGTTTAACTCCTTGAGAAAATATTTATACATTTGTTTCTAATTGCCACTATATCGCGTAGGTGGACGAACTATATGATTCCCTTTGTAGGAGTTAGTCGTGTTTTGGTTAGGTTGGGTTAGGTTCACCAAAACTCCTTCGGGATCTTTTGCGCTTTTCCCCCCCCCAGCCCTAACTTTTGATTTTTTGACCAATAACTTTGAAATTTGGTGTGGGTGCATACTGGAGCCTGGTGAATTCAAAAATGAAAAATTTTTAAAATTTAAAAAAATTTTTAAAAATTTTAAATTTTTGTTTGGTAAGGGGAGACCAAGTGGAACAAAAAAATTTTTTGAAAAAAATTTTGCTGAAAACATGCATACAGGGGTTTTCTGGGGCGCTGAGCACGAATCTGAAATCCGTTTTTCGATTCAGCTTTTCGTTAGCCCAGTATAAGCTTACATGTTAAGCTTACAACTTTAGCTTATACTGAGCTAACGAAAAGCTGAATCGAAAAACGGATTTCAGATTCGTACTCAGCGCCCCAGGAAACCCCTGTGTGCATGTTTTCAGCAAATTTTTTTTCAAAAAAGTTTTTGGTTCTCCTTGGTCCCCCCTTACCAAACAAAAATTTAAAATTTTTTAAAAATTTTTAAAATTTTAAAATTTTTTCATTTTTGAATTCAACAGCCTCCAGTATGCACCCACACCAAATTTCAAAGTTATTGGTCAAAAAAATCAAAAGTTAGGGCTGGGGGGGGGAAAGCGCAAAAGATCCCTCCTTCGCCCACTTTGGTACAGTAAATGTCCTACCCCCTGCAAGTCCTACAGCAATCACAAACTAAAAGTCACCTAACAAAACATGAAATTTCCCGTATTTGACAGAGGCCGACAATATTATACCTGTGTGATCAAGTCAGATTGTGAGAAATGCAGAAATGCAGAAGTAGTATACAAACCCGGGTTCTAGGACACTTAGCTAATAGTTTTGGCTTCTACTGGCTACACACTAGTCTTGACATAGCCACGAGAGTTTTACTGACCAGTTTTGACTTAGCCTTTACTGAGTGAAGCCTACATTACCTTGAAATACTAACTAGCCTTAAAACCCTAAGTAGTAATAGAGAGGCCAACTGAGCGCTCAGCAATACACCATATCTTTATTTATTTAATAAGCATACAGTATTTCACCAATACAAATGTGTACGGGATATAATACAAGTGGTTTATTCATTCAATACATGACCATATGAAAATGAATGAATGCCATCATCAAGTATATAACGTTTGTCGTCATAGGCGCTTAATCCTACCTTGCGTCGCTGTACTGTAATCAGTTGGTGGTGTCTTCTATCAATATTATTCATGACATGTCGGGTTCTACCTCCGTGCATTAATATTCGCTTATAGTCTTCATGTTTTAATCTGACTGACCTATTAAGTAGAGTTGGGACCGGTTCCAATTTTCAAAACCGGTTCCGGTTCCGGTTCTAGAGTACCGGTTCCGGTTCCGGTTCCGGTTCCGGTTCTAGCTTCCGGTTCCCGGTTCCAAGTAAAAAAATTCGTAGTTACATTTTAACATTATTTAATATTGGATACAGGCCCCCAGCAAGGGTTATACAATCAAAATTATAAAGTAATACTGTAAAACAATTGGAATAGGTAATGCGATAATAACCAACTGGGTTAAACTTTTTGTTTACTTAGATTTTAAAAGTTTTTGCCTTACCTTGAATTTGCTCCATTACAAATGCTGTTACTATATGCACAACATACACTAAAACTTGTAAAAAATTAAAACTTTAGTATGGTCGAGCAAATTGTTTCGATAATTCACGGTGAGATTCTACTGTACATCTAAATGCAGACAGCGCCTTCCGAACAGAATCTTGAATGTAAACTGCACGTTTCAGTAAAACATGCTGAGAATTGAGATATACTGGAGCTTAAATTTTTATTTCTTTAAAAAGAGTTCAGACTCAGAAGCAAATAGTTTCCAAAACATTTAAATGCATTTAAAATATTTAAAAGCTGAAAGCCAAATTGGAAAGAAGAACATATATATTAAAGTTATATTTAACGAGGAAATGTACAGTCGCTTGATTACACAAAATAGCTAACAGATACTTCTACATGCTGTTCCATTATTTGAACTTTGATTGACTTTCGTCTCCGTTGCCAATAGCTTAAAAATAAGAAAATAAGTACTCAATGCCGATAGCTTAAAAATAAGAAAATAAGTACTCAACTTTCGAAGACTTCTACTCCTCTAAAATTTACCATTTTTTAAAAAATGTTGCTTAAATCTTGCGTGCTGACAACACTACCTTTCATTTACCAATTTTTTGAGAAGATATACTCAATTTCTGACTACATCCCAACGAGCTCTCATCTTTTCTATGAGGTTAATATTCAAATATGTAAGCTGGTTAAAGTTTTCATTCGGCGATGTATCGTTCACGTCTGAACGAAAGTGCCCGTCTTTCATCAATTACAATTGGAATTTTAGAACAGAAAAGTTCAAAAATTCGTTAAAATTAATTTAGAGACAGTTCCACAACTGCATTTTGTAATACACACAAAATTACTTAACAAAAGTGAAAAATCAGAAGCATGAAAACAAAAACTTACGAAATTCCTTCCGGAATAAAGGAAGTAGAAATTTTCCCTTACAATACATGTTCCTAATTTTTCAAGTATGTTTAACATTTAATTTTTGTCTTAACAGACGGGATAATGTCATTAGTGTTGATTCAAAGAAACATTTGAAATTTTTCTTAATTCTATGCCTCGGCTTCAGTGAAACCTGAAACGTGCCTCGATCGCCTGAAAAGGGGAAGCGGTGAGTTTGTGTCACCTTCAGTGGAAGCTGAAGCTGTCGTTTTCAGTTTAGGGTCTAAATTTATTCTATGGAGTGTCAGCTTCAGTTTCAGTCCCAATAAATGTACCTTCATTTCACATTTAGTTTGAAACTCTTAATTATTATCAGTCTCATCCTACATATTTCGCCTTCAGGTCTAAATTTGTTTAGTTTTAGTTCAAACTAGATTTTTAGTTTCAATTTCAGTCACTAGCTTGAAAAAACAATATGAATGGCAACAGTGAATGGCAACCACAAAAACAAAATCCAGCTTTTGAAAAATTTAAACTCCTGCAAAAAAGTTAGTTCAAGTCCACTTTTAAGAGTGGAACCGGCCGGTTCCAAATCCTACCGGTTCCGGTTCTAAAATTCCTTCCGGTTCGGTTCCGGTTCCGGTTCCGGTTCCGGTTCCGGTTCCAACCGGTTCTAGTGGAACCGGTCCCAACTC
>JASAND010030602.1:0-11570 GCA_030248195.1 Trissonchulus latispiculum | reverse complement strand
AAAAATGGTTGAATTGCAACTTTTTGCTTAGCGATTATCTTAGGAAGAGGTGGGACAAAAATTATAAAAGACGTCGACCATAGAAAACAACTGTGGAGTTCTACTGAAATAAACAAGGTAAGCTACCCGGTGACGTTCAGAACCGAGAAACCTTCCATGCGTTCATTCTCTCGTAAGACACAAGGACTTAGATTACTGTTAGCAGTAGCAATTTCCCAAACTTGTCTGTACTTACCTACTTGATAAGCTAAGCTTCATTACTTCGAGATAAGCTTCATCCGTCCGCGGTAACGTGAATTCATACAATGTTTGGATCAGTAGCTAGCAGTAAATGTCTCCTTTTATGGTGCCTACTGAAAGCTCACGGCCTTGTTTATTACTTATACGGGGGGATGGGGGACCGCCCCCTTTCGGAAAGTCACCCCATTTGAGGAGCCCCCCATAACCCCAAAAATTGCCGAATTTTACATTTTTTACCTTAAATTTCAAAACAATTTTCCTGCTTCGCTAGATTTTTAACGAAATTTTCGCTAGTTTAGCTTAAACACTTAAAAATTTGTTAAAATTATGCACCCATCGATGGGGGGGGGGGGGTGGGGCTTCTTCGAGTCCCCCTATATCGCCCCCCCCATAAATTTTGACCCAGACGTCGACATACCACATGCACAATTTTCAGGTTATCCTCCTCACTGGAGCTGTGCCTAGCCCGCTGTCGATGCTTTCGTTTCCCTTTCTTTCCTTTCTTAGCCGACTTCCAACTAACAGTCTGCTCCTGCTGTTGCATGTACTGATCTAGACCAACCATGCCTGCAACAACAGAAGGACAAATAAGCAACAAAAGAAGATTACGTAAAGAATATGATGAAATCCCAGAAAATTTGAAGATTTAAGAAAATATATAACTTTACCACTACTTTATTTTTAGATCTGCGTTTTCGGCCTCACCAAGCTAATGGGTCTTACCAGGAATATCCAAAGGAGTTGGCAAGTCAATGGCAGCAACTTCGGGTATGGAGGTGCGCTGGAATCCAAGATGTCTGTTCAAATCCTCACTGGATCTTGTTGAACTGGGTGTATTTTTCAAGTAATGAGGATTTGTTGCCATCTCCTGTTCTCTTGCCTCTCTCATCTAAACAATAAAAGTGAAAACTGCCAACTTTTAACATCACAAACTAGTAATGAACATGACATTAATTTACAAACCTTAGAAGAATTAAAAACATATTATCTTGTATATTATCACATAAAATTCCAAAAGTTCGCATTCCAGCGAAATTTAGTGAACTTCGAAAAATAAAGCTTTCACAGATAATGTTTGCTGCATTACTTGTTTTAGTTCATCTGGCGTTGGCTCCGGTTTTCGCTTGGCCTGCTCCACCTGGGCAATTTCCTGCTGAAACGGCTGACAAGTGAACAGTTTCCCAGACAAGGCCATCACACTGTCGTCCTGCCCGGCAGATTCGTCCTCAGAACTTGTCTCGGGAGGCTCACTGATCCAAGCGTCCAGATCCAATCTATAACGACACAACCTTGCAAGTCAAAACCTATCAGCCAGCAAATGCAACAACAGGTAAACGCCAGCTTCCAACGAGCTTCATAAAAGCCAGCCAGCCAGCTTCATAAAAGCATGAACAGTATAAATTACCATAAAAAATGAACCGGTATGCTCAGTTTCTTCAACAATCATAAAACTATTGGAAGCAAAATGTCCTACCACGTTGTTTGCTTAGTAGAACAAAATCTTGCGGCGGTAAGTGTTTGATAACATAATGTAAATGAGCACTAACCCTTGCGGCACCGGTACTTTGCGCTGAGCTTTTGCAGCAATTGGATTCAATTCCCCCTGGAACATTAGGGTTAAGTCATCAGCCACTTTAGAATTTTCTTTGTGCAAGCCCTCGATTGCCTTCATTAGCTGCATGAATGAACAGGCCTAAAAATAACGAAAATGAAAGATCGGGATAAGCTCTAAACCAGTATAAAGATATATATATATAATTGACCCTTTCACGTGAAGCTTTCCTTAGGTTGTTGAGACTAGTTTTAGTTTACCTAACTATAACTACGGTTACTTGGGTCAAAAATTGGACCCTTAAGAATATAAATTTCGAAAATGTCACATTTTGTCTAATTTTTGGGGTTGTTTCACAGAAACGATTACTACAACAGTTTAAAACCGAAATATGGCAAAAGCTTTTCGACAAGTATATTGTATTTAGCTACAAAAATGAGCTATAGAACGTTTCGAACAGTTTCGATTTATGTAAGTTATCGTTGCCAGACGCGCAAAATCTAAAATTTCGAGTTTGGGCCATTTTCAATTGGAATTGGAAATTTTGAATGACAGTAACTTTTTATTCCTTGATGAAATCGACTGAAATTTCAATGGCTTGTGTAGGACCCTAAAGAGTATCAATGGGCACAATTTGAGCGAAATCGGTGAGGGTAGAATTTTTGAATCAAGTAGCCCCCCCCCCTTAAATACACAACTAGTTTCATAAATGCGTACCCGTTCCTGAACTTCCAGATTGTCACTCAGTTCATACTGAGGTAGTTTTGATAAAATCAGATTATCCAAACATTCAATCCTGTCCCAATCGTCATCACGTTCAGCTACCGTCAGGATCTCAGAATACAACTTCCCTAAAATTAATTGCCAGCTAGTATAGAGAGCCAGCAGTATGTCTGCAGTCTGCTGACTATAACCGAACGAAGTGAATGTTTAGATGTACTCTTGATATTAGCTAGAACAGTTTAGAATACGCATATAAAGGTATTTAATTAATGCTGCAGGGCTGACCTATATTTTGCACAAAATAGGACTGGATATGCCCTGGTAGCATGGAGACTTTAGTTCGCAACATTGACTCAAGCACCTCCTGAGGATTTCGTAGATGTCTGAAATAATAACGAAACTAGGCGTAACGGTATTAAACAAGACAATTACCTTAAACATTGCATTCTCGCTTCAACAAATTTAAAAAATATTCAAGCCACCTGAACTTGGATAATAAGTCGATGACACGACTACTCCGAAGTAAAAGCTAACAAAACACGGAATAATTTCATACTCTGAAAATTCTCCACAAATCCAAGCAGCAGCATACAACACTTCAGCAATATTGCTCATTTGTGTAAAATTCAGCAAAACATGAGCATTCTCAATTAGCAGAGCCTAAAATGCGAAGAAGTAAATTAAAAACAAACAAATGAGCAATCCCAATTAGTCGAAGTAAAGAGACCGATAGAGTTGAATTTGGTAACTAAAACTTTGCAACAGCACAAATTAAGACCTTGTCATTATTTTATGTTAGTTTATATTTCAAATTACAATTACAATTACATTTGCTGTGTCAAAAGTGGCAACCTATGTTTTAGTGTTTTACTACTTACACACTGAGAAACAGCAAAATGTCGTATAGACTGAACACGAACAGCCACATCCAGCAACTGCTGGGCTATTAAAGACCCATGGTGAGTCCCTCCCACATGCGTCAATTCCACAAGCACGCTCACGTACCTAGAGAAGCAATCATCAATTACAAGAAAAACCTACAAGGTGTAACAATTGCACATTAAAATTAGGCTGTGCAGTCTATCGGCCTGAATTTTTAGGTGAGATTAACCCAATAGGCGCTAACAGATAAGAGTCATTCATTCTATTACGTGTCTAATGCAGGGCATTATTTCAATTGGCCCGTTTTGTATCACAGGATGGATGTTTATAGAAGAGAGGGAATTAATTTAAATAAAATTCAGCGCTAGTAACTACAATCATCGTTAGTACCCAAGTACATAATAAGTAGGGTTTTTCAAAATTTTACCTGTGCTTTTTAGTGTGTTTTTTAAGAAAATAGTGTTTTTAAAAAATGTGTTTTCTTGAAATTAGCTTTTCGCAGTATTAACACGTTTTTAACGGTTTTTACAGCATTTTAAACTATATCTAGCATTTTTCGAGTGTTATTGTTAACACAAAACATATTGCATGCTTAGTTTTCATAAACGATATTTCAATGTTCTGAACGTTAATATCTGCGTTGAAGACGTCTTTTTGCGCAATAATGGGGGGTCAGGGGGCGGAGCCCACACAGACGCTGAAAATTTTATGAAAATTGTGAACATTTTGGTCTGCAATTCTTCAAACCTTATACTTTTCGACAGTATATTTTTTCCTGTCATTTCCAGAATCTGGAAACGTAATTTCATAGAATAATATATATGCCTATACGGTCCCTAATGACACCGTTGCTTAGAATAATGAAGGCAAGACGAAAAGTAATGCCCAGACGAAAATAAACAGAAGAAAAAACAGAGATATATAGACTATATAGAATATATATATATACGATATTTGCGCCGAAGGCGAAAAACTTTATGAAAAACTTAAAAGTTAGGCTTAATTAAAATCAATTAAAATTCGCTCATTCAGGTGAAAATTTGAGTGTGCTTTTTAGTGTTTTTAAAAGTTTGGTTTTTAAAAAGTGTGCGAAAGCACAATAAAAACACAAAACAGTCACAATGACTAAGAGTGTGACAAGCGTCACAATCACATCACAATCTTAATTATTAGGCTGGGGACATGATCTGCACGATAACGCCCCCCCAACAAATTGAATCTCAGTGACCCCCAAATGAGTATATATCCTAGTACAGTTTTCGGTAAACTTCACTGAAGCTTGTATGTTTTTATGTGTTGAAGCTCGAAAATGGCCAGCTGCTGACAGAATGTTTCTGGTTTCAACATATAAACATACAAGCGAGTGATCGTACAGAAAACTGTGCTAGATACTCATTGTGTAGAGAACAGTGTAGCGAAAAATACAACTGCGAAGCTCAAAAAATTCACACCACAAATACAACATTATTTCAATTTCTACGATACCCACACAGAAACCATGAATTTTTTAAAGTCTGTCCCCGTAACAAATTAATGGACCCGATGCACGATACATACCACCCAAAATTAGTTATATATTGATAGTTGTTATGAGAACAGATTTGAATTATTTTGGCCAAGAGTTCATCACGATAGACTGTTCCCTCTGCATTTTCTACATGAACCATCAATTTCTTTACGATATCTGTTACATTCTTTTTAGATACCTAAAATACAGTTTAAGATAGACACTCAGGAGTTATAAATTTTATTTTAGTAAAAATTTACATTTTAAAGGTGCGGCCAAAAAAAATGAAATAGTTTTAGAATAAGTTGGTTATTGGCAGGCATAAGTACTACAGCTTCATCACGTAATTACATGTCATCGATTCGATGGAACAATACTAGCAAGATTTCCAGAATTTTGCGAATCATTACAAAATTTTTTCGAATACTGTTATTATGATTATTATTATATTACTGTACATTTTGCATATCTAACTTAAAAATCAGACTGGATGCTCCACTTTAAAGTGCTTGTTCTGGTTCGTGTATTTTGGGCTTCAAAAGCGCAAAAATACACGAACAAACAGTTGAACAAGCACGTTCTAAACAGCTTATCTAAAAATTATCGTTGAACTCCAAGAATTGAGTAAATTAGTCTTTTAAAATATGCTGTACATACCCGAACGAGCACCTTTAGGGGGCTACTAAAGGTTTGCCCCGACTTTGTCCGATTGGCCTACTTTTTGGCAAGGATATAGAGCATGGGTGTGGTCAAAAAATCGGGTACTGGGATCTTAGTTGCCTTCCAGCCATGTGCAGCCGTCGCGTTTATGTGCCCGACCCCCCATTTTTCGCAACTGCCAACATAATTAAAAATTTCTACTGACTGCGAGGCCCAAGCTTCAAAGCTGTCATTCGCCAATATGATTTGGCACTTATGCCCCTACCTGCTGAAAAATACTAGATGTCTGTATCTTATCTGCATCTAAGGAAATTACTCTTCAAAGTTAAAGTTTCGGCAAAAATTTAAAAAATTTTTGGCTAACGAAAAGGAAAATTTTATTACTGGTGCGAGTTATAAGTTGCTGTAATTTGGCATAAAAGGAGGCCCTAGAGGAGTACTCATTTGTGCCGAATGGCAAGAAATTCTGCTGTGTGAAAATTTTTTTATGTCAATTTTAATCTTCAAAAATTTCCTAAAACGCCTTTTTTGGGAAATGGTAGCCCAGAAATCGAAAAAATCAAATTTTTTGACATTAAATTTTTTGAGATATTTGAACTCAGTGAAGTCGAAAACACCCCCACAAAAGATTTCAGCCCGATTAGTGAAGGTTTGCGACTTCTATGGCTGCAGAAAGCCTATACACAGGATCCGACAGACGGAAAATGGCGTTTCGGCAATTTTTGAAGATGACGCAAATCCGAAAACCAAAAAAACCCTGCTTGGACTTTGACATATTATTGATTGCAGTGTATCCCTTATGGATCCCTGAATAAGCTTCTGTTTATCGATTATCTTTATCCAGTCTCCGATCTCCGACAGATAAAAGATTTTTTCTGAAGGCATGGTAGGTACATAACGGAAGTAAACTGAAAAACACAACCAAATGTTTTTGGTTCAAAGTAAAATGAATGTACATATTATACTCTTATTATTTCTCCCGGCATAGCTATTATACTGTTTATGTGCGGTTATGGGATTTTTTGTGTAATTTCTACAAGATTAACATAGTATGACCTTTTCAGGATGATTTAATTTTACAAGACTATGTCCAATTCAACGGACGAGATGGTATCTTTGTTGTTGTATGTTTCTGAAGACATCGTATTTTTGATATTGGGCCTAATTCAAGTTCCTGGTAATGTACTAATTTTACTGGCGATTTGTGCTTCAAAAGAGTTACATTGTAAAGAGTACGTTTTCCCAGGCGGTTTGGCCGTATCCGACTTAATTCTTGGCATAGGCCAACTGTTAAATGGTTCATTTCGTCTTTACACAAAAATTGCAAAACTAGATCAAGCAATAATTTCGATTAAAAACTGTCTACACCAGCCAATGCCACATGTTACCATCTTCGGTGGTGTGGCAGTTGCAAATTCGTTAATATTAATTTCAGTTGACCGTCTTGTGGCCTGTACAAGCATTGTAACATATAGTAAACTGACATTCAGCTTTGGAATTAAAGCTGTCATTTCATCGTTTGCTTTATCGTCATCCCTTTATTCCTTGGCCCTAATAGATACTATTCTCACAATGGATCTGACAATTCTTGTTAATCTGAAGTGTAAGCCTGTGGAGGTATTCTCGCTGTTAGCCAACAACTTATACTGGAATTACCAGTGTACGGCTGGGTTTATCTCGGTTTTAATCTACATCATAGCACTGTGCTGCGTGCGTTGGCTGAAGGTTAGCCAACTATCTTCTGTACTACAAGCCAATCATAAACGACAGCTGAAAGTGACCAAAATGCTAGCCTATGTGATCGGACACACTCTCATCTTATACACTGTTCCCTTGTTGATAATTGGTATTTTAATGGGTACCGGATCGAGATGGCTTCTTCGAATTGGACCATATTTTTGGTTTTTGATGAACATCAATTCGGCCAACAACATTTTTATTTATATTATCAAAAATAAGGAAATGAGAAACTCTTTGAAAAACCTAATGTTAAACCGATTTAGACGGGTTATGTCTATTGGGCAGTAAAAGCAGGAACACTCGTTTTTGGAATATTCAACCGCGATTGATTTTTCGCTACCAGCCCAGTCACACTGCAGTCGAGCTCACCTGCATGTAGGAGTTGTAGGGATTTCGGTACTATCTCAAAAAATAAATGATTTCAAAGAAATTGAAGGAAGGTATGAATCTTATCTTTCCTTGCTCTCTAATAACACAAAAGATTTTAAACAGGTGCCAAACTTTTACAACAAAAGAGAAATTCAACAAAGCACGAGACAAACCTTTTCACAAAATCCTAAACATCTAAATTGACCCCAAAAATAATGGACCGAAACATAACATTAACAAAGGCTTATCCCCAAAAAATTTTAAGGGGGTTTGTACCTTGAACTGAAAACGTTCAGGTGGTCTTGCACTTCAACAATGAACTTGTTGAAAACTTAACGCCAATTTAACTAATTTACAATTTTTTATTAAAATTTGCAAAAAATCTCCAATCTTCAGAAGCAATTTTAAAATTTTGCCGAGTTTGCACGAAAAACCAAACATTTTAGCTAAAAAAATTGGCGAAGCCGGAAATCCGTTAGAATCTTAGTGTAAATACTAATTTTTCCGGCTATGTTTGCTTACCCCTTGACCATTTTTGCTAACCTTTGCCCCCCACGGCGGGCCGGCTAGTACCTTGATCGGGTTGGGAGATTGGACCCTCCCTAGAATCCCAGAAGAACAGAAAATAACTTTTAGTACCCGAAACCTAAAACTGCATCTCACACACGTGGACTCCTGCCCGAAGCGGGTCTTTTCCAGATTACCCCCCCCCACCAGTCAAAGTTCTTAAAACTCGACCAAATGAGCTGAAATTTGGTGTGGGTATGTTTTCGACCACGCTGAGTTCAAATATCGCAAAATTTTTCGATTTCGCGAAATTCGATTTTTTTCGATTTCTAAGGGGGGAACCAAGGGTGACCGAAAGTTTTTGTCTTCGATTTTGCTGAAAAGTTGTATATAGGGGTTTTCGGGGTCACAGAACACGAATCTGAAGTCCGTTTTTCGATTCAGCGTTTCGTTAGCTTGATATAAGCTAAAGTTGTAAGCTTAAGTTGTAAGCTTATGCTGAGCTAACGAAAAGCTGAACCGAAAAACGGACTCCAGATTCGTGTTCTGCGATCCCGAAAACCCCTATATACAACTTTTCAGCAAAATCGAAGACAAAAAATTTTTCGGTTACCCTTGGTCCCCCCTTAAAAATCGAAAAAAATTGAATTTCGCGAAATCGAAAAATTTTGCGATATTTGAACTCAGCGTGGTCGAAAACATACCCACACCAAAGTTCAGCTCATTTGGTCAAGTTTTAGGAACTTTGAGTGGTGGGGGGGGGTAATCTGGAAAAGACCCCCCGAAGCCGCCAATACCGTACACTATTGGCTTAATGGGTACGCTTAAAATTACACCGGAGCATACCGAGACAGACAGACAATACGAAAAATATATACAGAGCGAGAGACCACAACGAGGACGCACCCTCACAAAAAAAGCTATTTTGAACAACAATAAGATTTCTGGTTTCAAGGCCGGATTCCCAAAGACGTCATCGGCCGATAGAAACTCCAGGACCATCCAGCCATGGTTTAAATGCCACCGACTGAACCACCAGATCCCAGAGTTGGACGCGGGCCGAAATTTGCGGCCCACACCCGCCCCGCACTCAAATTTTCGGCCCGCACAGGTCCGGCCCGCAGCCCGCATCTACAATTTTCGCCCGCAAAAGCCCGCACAATAAATGCTATTATTTTCTGTTATGAGTACTATCAAGAGTACATAATAGATAAGAGTGTGACAGCTGGCAGGTTCTCTGTTATCAGCTGCAGGTACATGCTACGTTCGCTAACGGCTGACCCCCCACAAATGTGTATGCTCACTTCAAGGAAATTAGAACGCTATCTTTGCGTGTTAAAGCTCGTAACAGACGCACATTGAACCAACTGAGTAGTTGTGTTTTCGAGCTTCAGCATGCAAGCGTAGCGGCCAAATTTGTTTGAAGTGAACATACACGTGAACATACATATTTGTGGGGGGGTCAGCCGTTAGCGTGCAGAGCATGTACCCACAGCTGATAACAGAGAACCTGCTTGTTGTCACACTTTTATATATTATGTACTCTTGGTACTATTTAATGTGTATAAAAG
Organism: Trissonchulus latispiculum; assembly: GCA_030248195.1. Classification (NCBI taxonomy): domain Eukaryota; kingdom Metazoa; phylum Nematoda; class Enoplea; order Enoplida; family Ironidae; genus Trissonchulus; species Trissonchulus latispiculum. Next base: position 1,819 of record JASAND010030602.1, on the reverse strand, counting down.
TTGCATTTTTACTTAAAAGTTTTAGTCTTGTTTTGGTTAGTTTTAGTTTTGTTTTTAGTTTAGTTTTAGTTTAGTTTAGCTTAGTTTTAGTTTTGTGAATATTTTGCTATCAAAACACTCTCCGTACTTTTACAGAAATGCTTCGCAATTTAATCTAATTCAATCAACATGTCATTTAATTATTTCTCTAAATCTGTAACCTGCTAGTAGCTTTGCTGCCGGCTGAGAAACTATAACTTGGTCGGGGAAAAAGTTCACATGCTTTAGCGTTGGCCTAGATAGCCAAAGGTTATGGGTTCGATCGCCAAAGGTTGTGGGTTCAATCCCCACATCAGGCCCGAAATTTTCGGGTCGGAGGTGCTGCAGTGTCAATTATTTTTCTTTCAGTTATATCAACACAACATGCTTGAACGAATACTTCAATAGAGCATTTTGCACTTATTTCTTACGGTAAGCTGAGAAATTTGGAACTTGAGGGGGCTTTGGTTTGAGGACCTCGTCCAGGCGTGAGAGACGCAACCTGGTGCCTTCCTAAATATTCAAATAATTAGTTTCGAACTTAATTAATTGTTTTAATAGTAAATTTAACAATACACAAAATTTGCATATTTTTGAATTGTGGTTAGGGATGTACTGGGGCCTGGCTCTGACCCCGGCCCCGGCACCGGTACATCTCGTGCAGTCATTGTAAAATGTACAATTAGTAGTTAATTCGGGTCTTGTGTCTATTACCCCCATCACTCAAAATTCTTACAACTTAAACAATTGAGCGAAAATTTGGCGTGGGCATGTTTGCAATGCTGAATTTCAAATATATATCGTAAAAGTTTCCGGTTTCGCAAAACTCGATTTTTGCGATTCGTAAAGGGGGAACCAAAGGAAACCGAAAATTTTTTGTCTTGATTTTGTTGAATATTTGCATGCAGAGGGCTTGTGGATGAACACGAACCTGAAGTCCAGTTTTCGTTTCTAGTATTTGTTACAGTTAGGTCTAAGCTAAAGTTGTAAGCTTAAGATGTAAGCTTGCATTGAGCTAGCAAAAAGCTGAATCGAAAAACCGACACCATATTCGCGTTTTGCGATCCAGAAAACCTTCATATTCAACCTTTCAGTGAAATCAAAAAGTGTTTCAGTAGCCCCCGAATCGAAAAAACAAATTTTGAGAATTCGCCAAATTTTGCAATGTTTGAATTCAGTGTGCTCGAAAACATACGCATCCCAAATTTCAGCTCAATTGGCCAAGCTTTAAAAATTTCGAGCGTGGTATGGGTAATCGAGAATGGATCCGTTAATTCAGTGTAAGGTTTTCTGATTTCAAAGTTAAAAACATTGTATAAAGCTTTTAAATTTAAGCTTAAAAGTTATACTGTCACTACAAAAATCTGCCCGCATCGGCCCGCGCGGGCCGCTGCGGGTAGTAAATTTCGGCCCGCCCCGGCACGCCCCGCGGGTACCCGCCCCGCCCCGCGCCGCGGGTACCCGTGGCCCGCGTCCAACTCTGCCAGATCCTATTCTAGACACATCCTGGAACACTTCTACAATCAAATGAAAATAAAACAAATGCAAAGTGCAATGTGCAAAAGAATTTTAAAGATGTGAAATATTTCAAAGATGCAAAACTTTCAATAATCCAATTTTTAACATTTTTGAAAACAAAAATGGGAGGAGGAAAGGAATTAATCCCTCTTTTAAAATGGGAAATCGTAAAAAGTTTTAGAGCAAAAACTTTAGCCTGACTGGGTCAACAAGTCAAGCCAGGCACCCAAGATTAGTTGGTCAATCCCCATAAAATTTCAGAACTTCAAAATCTACTCTATGC
>JASAND010030601.1:0-44122 GCA_030248195.1 Trissonchulus latispiculum | reverse complement strand
TTCACTAAGAATTAAGATCGTATGTGGTGTAGAATTAGTACGAATTAGATTAGCCTGAGTTTGAATATGAATTAGTCATAATTGGGCTTATTGTGAATGACTTGAATATAAATTAGTCTGAATTATGTTAGTCTGAATTTGAATTAGTCTGAATCAGTTTGAATTAGAATTAGTCTGAATTAGTTTGAGTTCGAATTAGTGAGAATTGTATGGGTCTGAATTATAAGATTAGTTCGAATTGAAGACAGTACGACGACATTAATAAAATAACTTTATTTCACCACAGACCCAAGTACCCAATAAGAACCTCCCTTTTATACGCAATTATGGCCCTTTAGGGTATAAGAAAGGTGAATTGAAAAGAAGGATTAAAGTGGGTTAGGATGTTAAGAATAAGATTTAGTGGGTCTAATTGCGTACAAAAGTGAGTATAATAAGTTGTATAACATGTTACATGTGAATCGGCGTGTCCCCAGGCGTCTTGATGGACTATTAAACTGCTCTTGATTCAAGAACAGTTTAAAGTTCACCAATCGCCCAGGGTCACACAGATTGTATATGCAGTTAATAAAATTGTTACAAATGATGATAGTGATCGAAGTAACATTATGACCTTTATAGAACAACAGTGACCTGCCCGTAACCGAAATTTCTAAAACAATGGCAGTACGTAGTGCTTAGTGACATTAACAATATTAGTAACATAAACATGGTTATGAGTATTACAGACATATATATATATATATATATATATATATATATATATATATATGTTTATATATATATATATATGTTTTGTAATAGTTTCATATAATATATGCGACATTGTGTATCTATAAACTAATTTAATTCCAACATAATTTTATTCGCTGGTTTCTTCTATTGAGGAAGTTACATTTCTTCCCGCGGTGGCAAGAAATGACCACATTTCTTCAGTTCAGTTCTGAGCATTGCTAGAGGTAGATGGAGGAGGCTGAGGGGGAGCGTCCCGAGGCTGGCTGTGATACTTTTGATCTCGCCGCAGGTCATAGACGAGGGAGCCCAAGAGCCGGATACTATTAGCGATATAGGGCTTACCACCGTCTCGATGATACAGGCTGTACAATAGAAGTTTCGCCACTTGGTGAAGTATCGGCTCACGGGTGTAGGCTTTCCGATGGCGTATGTTCTGCGGTGGCGGGTGTACGTTTCCCTGAGGATCCTTGCCGGGGGTGAAAGGAGCATTTTGCTCGGTTGGTAACGTGACATTGAATTCGGGGGCGGTGGGCTGAGTGTAGCCGCTAATGGCGGTAGACCACAAAGCCAAAGTGGAGGTTCGAAGACCGTTGGTAATCTCCGGAGCTGGTAGATTGGGAGCCGGGGATTGGCGTGGCTGTGGGGAATGCTGCGTACGGGGAAGGACCGCCTGCTGCGGCGCCGCGGTTGAAGGATCTGGATGCAGCAGAGACGGAATTGCAAAGTGTTGGTTTTGGCGGGTATTGCCCGGGTGAAGGAGGGGCGGAATGGGCTGATGCCGGTGTGGAAACTGCATGCCAGAGGAGCTACACGCCGTGTGATTTCGGCGATAAGGATGATATCGGTGAGAGCCCCAACTGGCTTTATAGCCGTGGTACGAGTTTGAATGGGGTGGGGTCATGGGCTGGTCGGTCGGCCGGGTGGGACCAGGTGGATGGGAACGGATTTTCTGCGAGGAGGACCGTTGCGGTTTTTGCGGATTTGTAGATGGGCCGGAAGATTCCTTAGATGAACGCTTTGAGGATTTAGCTGGTGGAATAACAACCAATGATTTGAGATTTCCCCCTGCAGATGGGGGAGAGTTAAGGCCTAATGGATCTTCCGGGTTAGACAGACGCGGAGGGGTGATGGGAGACCGAGGCGTCTCTGCGTTTGGTGCCGCCGGTGGTGGGGAAAAATAGACTTCTGGTTCGGGACCGGTCGGAGAGATGGGGGCATTTGGATCTGGGTCATCCAGCAATTCAATATGAAGATCGCCCATTGAACTTTCTGTTTCCGGATCGGTATCAGACATGATTGCTGATACTTGAGATGATCGAATCAAATGTGTAATAAGAGTTAGAATGAGTGTTGAATTGAGAATCAGTTTGAAATCTCTGTAGTCAGTAACTGAAGGCGACTGAATAGAACAGGGATGGTAGAGAAGCGAGATTGTTTTAGTTACTGTTGGTAGTGAAAGGAATATTCTTGTATTTATAGTTGCGGTATCAGTGCGTACGGAATGACCCGAAAGAGTGGTCAGTTTAATCAGGTCGCGATTTTGGTTAACTTGGAAACAGTTGAATTATACGGAAAGTTTAATTTTATTAAAAATGAGAACTTAATCTGGTGTTTGCGGATATGTCATGGGTAGACGTTGTCTTATTTCAAGATTGTAAGTTTAGTGTGTCACGAAGTGGGTGGTTGTGCACTTTTGGAAGAAGATGATTGTTATCACTCATTCTTGGGTTTGTGAATAACGGATTGGGGGCACCCATAGAATTGTTTGGGGAGTATACGTATATACGGGGCGAAAGAGTTTGAAGTATATAATACATACAAGTGAAGAGTTTGGAGATATGATATAGCTATTGACACGTATTATGTATGTCGTACGTACATATATTAACGAGGGGAGGTTTATATATGTTACGTACAAAACCCGAAATCGTACAAAACTAGTTTTGTATGGGTCATTTTGTACAAAACTAGAATTGTATGGCCTCCGTCGTACAATTCTAGTTTTGTATGGTCTCCCTCGTACAATTCTAGTTTTGTATGGCTCTGACCGTACAATTCTAGTTTTGGACGTACAAAACTGTTTCAAAGATTTGACAGATATATATATACTTCACTTCCTTTCAGTATTTTTATAGTCTGTCTGTGTGTACTTATATTTTAATTTTTAAAATTTATTTTTTCTTTTGAGTCTGATCACATACTGTATTCAACGAAATGTGAGCTAACTAATTGAGAACAACTCAACTCATTAGTCACCCTTCTCGACAGATTCATTGGTTATATACTATTTCTGACTAACGAATCAGTCTCGTTTGTGAGAAAGGTATATGGAGCATAAATTGCAGCCTTCAGTTAATTTTTTATAACTAAACTTATAAAAGGATGTACAGGGGTACGGTCCCAGCGTAAAATTTCCGTCCCCTGTAAAATTTAAACAAAATGTTAATTTAAATTAATTAATTAAGTTAATTTAAATTTTGGATTTTTGAAGTTTTGAAATATTTTTAGGAGAACCTTCTCATTGCTGCATCAAGTGTGGATTAAAGTATCACCCGTTTGGCCCATGTGGTAGAGCAATTTTTGCTTTTGAAGCAACGTTCTGCACAAATATACCCAGGGACGTTTTTTAGTTGCCCCAATTACTGCTTTCTAGCTAAAGTAATCGCTTGACAAATTTGGAAAAAGTAGGCAAAACACAGGTTGCGCACACGTTTCAGCTTATTTCTCTAAAACGAAGAGCGATTTGACAATAAATAAAAAATCGTCCCCAGCTATTTGAAGGAGGTATCGAAACCGATGTCTCGCGAAAAAATTTACTTGAGTCTGCAAGAATATGGAAAATTATACATACTTCTTCTAAAATATGTTAAAAATATTTTAGAAAAGCAACATTAGTTTCATGGTGTGCATTAAAAAGAGAAAATGTCATGCTGCATTTTGATATAAAAATGGCTTCTTAACTCTAAGTAATGATGAGAAAAAATGGTGCAAACTTTATGTGACCAAAGGGAATCACCACCTTAAACGGCTTTTCGCTAGAAACGAAACAGTCACTTGTGCAGTTGTGCACAGTCGGTTGTTCTTTTTGCAGAGACATCGCTTTGAAATGCACTTGGTTTTACAGCAGCAAAATACTTTTCCTTGAGTGAAGCCTGCAACAGATTCTTCTCCAACCCCTGAACGCAAACTAACTTCTTTATCTGGAAAAATATCCAGCCGAACAAATTTTTCCTTAGTTGGTTGAATTTCGTTTCTAGCGAAAAGTCGTTTAAGTGTCCCTGGTTTGGTCCGAATTTGATAAAACCCGTCAGGTGTTGCGAATCTGGTCTCGGTGTTGTCAAATCTTTGAAACAGTTTTGTACGTCCAAAACTAGAATTGTACGGTCAGAGCCATACAAAACTAGAATTGTACGAGGGAGACCATACAAAACTAGAATTGTACGACGGAGGCCATACAATTCTAGTTTTGTACAAAATGACCCATACAAAACTAGTTTTGTACGATTTCGGGTTTTGTACGTAACATATACATAAAGATATAGAGTATACGTAGTTATTCTTGTAGGAGGCATATATATGTTATTTTACATATACCTTATATATATATTACTCGCGTATATATATATAATAGGTACGCAGTGGCATGGGCATGGGCATATGTATACTGGTAGTGCAGGAGGCGGAACTAAATACGATGCGAATTCAGTAAAAACAAAGGATTGTTGAAGGGCTAGGGGATTTTCGTATGTCTCCGGAACTTGTTGTATGACATTTGTAATGAGTGACCATAGATTGGAAATTAATGTCAATCAATCATAGCAGTAATTTAGAAGAACTATTTACGTAGTGGTATGTTCATTAGGACAGGACATAGAGATAGGATAAATATTAGCGAAGACATGGCAATAGTAATCTAAACTAAATAGATATATATGTACGTAAGCGAGATCCATACGTATGCCAAAAAAGGGAAGGATAAGGTGGGTATATATATATATATAACGTGATATTCATATACTCACATTTGTACTTAGTTATTGGTATACATTGTTGTTGAGGGAGATTGTTGTTGCTGTTCCTTTGTGAATTTAATTTAATGTGTGAATACCCTTTTAAAAGGGAGTGGCCTTTGTTTACAACGTCCTGAACCTGGAATTGAGGGCTTTGACGAGGAAGAGGGGATCTAGATAGTCCACCGCTGTTTGGCACTTGAGTAATGAAACGGTAGTTCGGGGGCGCCGACGTGGCCGGGTTTGGTCTCTGATCTGCGAACAGTCCACTTTCTCAGTGCCTTACAGTTGACCTGGAAGTAGGTGCGGTTCTTCAGGGAACAGTGCCGAACCCAGAATAAAGGGCCTCGTCAAAGAAGAGGGTGCCCCGGCACTTTGTGGCTGACCCGGGACTATGGACAAGTAGACATTGCGTCATTCTCTATTCAAAATATTCTATTTACAATATGCATAATTAAATTCACAATGGGACAACTATATTTATGTATATATACGGAATAAAACAGGCTTGAGAAGTTAATCATACGTAGTTTGTAAGTTTACGTGGTCTGAGGTTGTAAGGAGTGTTTGGAGCACCCGGTGGGGCTTCATCCTGACCGATCGTTGCTGTGACCGTAGGAGTAATTTCGTTGGTTTGTAGTTCTGGTAGGTCTTTTTGTTCAGTTTGCCGTGATAGGTTCGGATGCATTAGTTGACCCTGGCTTCCCGTAGGTGACGCTGACTTAGGAAGGATTGCATGTTGAAGGGGAATGTAATAACTGGTAGTTATTGGCTTCAGGCGATTGATGTGCACTTTTTGGTTAGGCTTTGTGGGATTGCTACAATCCTGTATGTCCGCTGTTGGGAGGGATAGTCGGGTGATACGGAAGGGACCATGCCAGGGTCTGTTAAGTTTTGCAGTTTTCCCTTTGGTTAGGGCCGGGACATACAGCATGACTAACTGATTTTCTAAAAATCCTACGTCTGTTGTTTTGCGGTCGTAGTAGTGCTTTTGTTTTATTTGTGCAAGTTGGATATTTTCTTTAGCCTGGCTCCATGCTTCCTGTAGGTTGCTGACAAGATCGGCTCTGTAGTCTTCGATTTCGCAGTAACTTCTATGAGTTTTCTGTAATACTGTGTCTAAGGGTAGCCGTGCCTCGCGGCCAAAGTTAAGGAAGAATGGAGTATCCAGGGTGGAAGAATGTACCGACGTCCGGTATGCAAAAAGGCAGAAGTTAATAAAACTGGACCAGTCTTTCTGTGTATGAGACACGTATTTTCTTAACATCTGCATAAGTGTCCCATTGAATCGTTCGCATTGTCCGTCTGTCTGTGGATGGTAAGCTGTAGTATTGATCTTCGTAACTCCTAATAGATTACATGTTTCTGCCATTAGTGCGCTTAGGAAGTTAGTTCCGCGATCTGAGAGCAGTTCTTTTGGACAGGAATAACGGCAGACAATTTGTTCAACAAAGACTTTAGCTATTGTTTCAGACTTAGTGTCAATCAGTGGAAAATCTTCCACCCATTTGGTGAGGTATTCCGTGAACACTATGATATATTTATAACCTTCTTCTGTCTGTGGAAGTGGGCCAAGAACATCAACGGCTATACGGTCCCATGGGCCTTCTACTGGAATCGAGACCAGTGGTGCTCTTATCGCTTTGGGAGGGTTTTTCTTACGAATGCAGGCTTCACACGTTCTGCACCATTCCTTGACATCCTTTCGGATACTATCCCACCAATATCGGCTTAGGATTTTGAGGTAAGTTTTTTCAAAGCCCAGATGTCCAGCAGTGACATCTTCATGGCATGCTTTAAAAACTTCATATGTAAGAAGTTTCGGAATAACTATTTGAATAAAGAGTCTGCCTGGTTTGTTGGCATGCGGATATTCGTGATAAAGAAGTCCATTTTCAATGAAGTAGCGAGCTGCTTTGATGACTATGTGAGTTGCTTCTTTGAGATCTTCTGGTAGGGAACCAGTTTGTAGGTAGTCAAGAAAATTTTTAATATCAGGTTGTTCTCGTTGCATTGTAGGCAGCGAAGAGATGTCATTGAGTGTTATGGCCAAAACCTTGTCTGCTGTATCGTTTACGTTCGAGAAATGAAAAGGGAGTCGGGACATGGCATCGGCATTGCTGTGTTTCTTCCCTGGTTTATATTGTATATCCAGATTGTACTCTTGCAGTTGAAGTATCCATCGCATTAGTCGCCCGCTGGGAGATTTTACTGTCATAAGCCATCGTAAAGGGCTGTGGTCGGTGATAATAGTAATCTTTTGTTCATAGATGAGATGGCGAAAGTATTTCACACCAAACACTATAGCCAAAGTTTCGAGTTCTATAACAGGGTAGTTTTTCTCTGCCTTTGTAAGAGTGCGACTGGCGTAGGCTACTGGGTGTTCTTTATTTAGAGTGTCAAGTTGCGAGAGTACTGCACCTAGGCCAAGTCCACTGGCATCGGTTTGTAAGATGTATGGTCGGTTTGTATCTGGAAAGGCAAGGATGGGAGCGGTGGTAAGGCATTCTTTCAGGGTTGAAAAGCTATGTTCACAGTCGTCTGTCCACTGATATTGGTTCTCCTTTTTCAATAAGGAGTAGAGCGGATAGGCTACTTGAGCAAAGTTCTTGATGAATCTTCTATAGTAAGAAGCAAGTCCGAGGAAGCTCCTTAATTCTGTAAGGTTTGTAGGTGTAGGATAGTCGCGGACTTTCGCAATTTTATCATTCTCCGGTTGCAGTCCATCTTTAGATATTGTGTGTCCTAGATAACTGACTGTACGGCAAGCAAAGTAACACTTTTTGGCTTTTAGTTTTAACCGATGGTCACGTAATCGTTGCAATACGTTCGAGATATCTGACAAGTGTTGTTCAAACGTGGACGAGAATATGATAATGTCGTCTAGGTACCATAAACAGAATTTGGTCTGCAATCCCGAGAGGACTATGTTCATTAGTCGTTGAAAGGTGGCTGGTGCATTAGTTAGACCAAATGGCATGACATTGTAATGGAATAAACCTTCTTCACAGATGAATGCTGTTTTCTCTTTGTCTTGTTCGCTCATTTGAACGTTGTAATATCCAGACTGTAAGTCAAGAGTACTGAAAAAGTGAGCTTTTCCTAAGGAATCTAGGAGATCGTCGATCCTTCGATCGTCGATCGTCGAAGGGGGAAGACGTCTCGCTTCGTAATGGCGTTTATTTTTCTAAAATCTACACAGATTCGAATTGTTCCGTCCTTTTTGGACACTAAGACTATCGGAGAAGCCCATGGAGATGAACTTGGCTCGATGATTTTGTGTTTAACCCAGTCTTGGATTTTCTGGGTAACTGTTGAACGGAGCGAAACCGGTGTTCGATATGGCCGTTGATAAATAGGTTTGTGATCACTAGTATCAATAGAATGGTTGATGGCGGTAGCACAGCCAACATCATTGTCGTCTTTTGCAAAGACATCAATGAACTGATTCAGTAATTGCAGTAGCTTGTTTTGTTGCGGCGGTGTTAATTCTGTCGAACTGAGGTCAACTGCAGATAATGGATTCGGTACCGTTTCGACGTGATTTTCTGCGGCGATGTCTTTTGTTGGTTGGATGGTGCATACAGATCCAATGTTTGTCTTTGCATAAATTTTTACTGGCGCGTTGCTAGTGTTCATAACTCTAACTGGGATTTGAGGGCCACCAGTAACAACTGCCCTCGCTACATAAAGTCCCGTTGCGGCTTCGAAACGAGGATTGGGTTCAAATATTCCTTCGTTGATGGGGTCTTTGATTCCACATGACAATGTTACTTGCGTTCTAGGGGGTATCGTTAAGGTTTCATTAATGGTGGCTGTGGGATGCTGTGTTTTGCTGTCATACTGTCTTTTGTGTATAGTTACAGTCTCCCGTTGTAGGTCTATTGTAATGGGACCAAGTCGTTTGAGAATGTCAGTTCCTAAGATACATTCGTGAGGCGATTTCGAGACTATATAAGTTGAGTGGTCTAAGACTTGGGTTCCAATTTGCAGCGGTATAACAGACTTGCCAAGGATTGCTAGCTCGTGTCCGGTCATGCTGGTTGCTGATATATTTGAGTTTTCTTCAGCCAGTGTGGAATTATATAGTTGCAGTCTTCTGTAGGTACTTTCATCAATTATAGTGATGGTAGAGCCAGTGTCGACTAGAGCTTTGACTGGACTAGAATTTATCTTGATTGGTATTGCTGTTGAGCATTGGCCAGTACAATTAGTTGTTTCCCGTTGAATTGGTGAATTCAAGGTATCTTGCCAGTATGTGGTATGTGCACTAACCGTAGGTGCATGAAGAGGGAGAAAAGTAGTCACTGCGGGTGAGACTTGCGTATGTTGGTCAACTTGAAGGTCTTTCTGTGGGTATAACGAGTCAGGTTTTTGGTGATAATTGGTTTCCTGGTCTTGTTTTTCTGGGTCGATTCCGGGTATATGCAGTATTGTAGGGAATCGTGCTGGTGTTGACCTATGTCGTACTCTTTCTATTAGAGTAGGCGCGGATGCTGGTGGACAAGGAGGAGGCAGGATGACCATTTCTTGCTCGTCTATGTCTTGATCATTATTGGAACTGCCGTTTGGGCTGCTGCGTTTTCTTTTTCGGAATCTTAGCATCAAAGCTCTGAAAGTTGAGCGCCTGCGTCTGTGTGCCCATCTTCGAAAGTGAGGCCATGATCGTGGTATGTTGAATGTAAGGCCATTTCGGATATTGTTTGGGCAGCAATGTAATAGCAGGAAACTGAGTGTGACGTAGGTACACACTAGGAATACCCATAACTGCCATGGACTAACAGCGAACCCATGAAGGAATCCGAAGAAGCCTTTATTCATTATTCCGGTAACCACTCCTTGGGCCACTTGTTTTGGTGATCTTCGGGTTGTGCGATCACTGAGTTCCTGTAGAATCTTCTGTTGATACTGTAACCCTCCGATAATTTCGTTTAGGCTGATTTCAGAGGTAATTTCAGAGAAATTATACATGACGATTTGGCTGAAGATTGTAGGTTGAAAACTCCAAGGTTCGGTAGTATTCCACGAGAATGCTCTGAGCTCCGGGATGTGTAGTAGTGGCGTTAAATCGCCAGTTTCGCTCTGATACGTGTACATTTTCCCGTGCAACTGCACAGGGATTTCTCTGTTTAGCCTACAGTCAACTGGATAGGGATTTTTATGTACAATGTTAGTAATAGGATCGAGATAGGCGGAGTATTCCTGCGAATTGAGTAAAAATTTAATTGGAATTTCCATGCTGCAAGACTCGTTCATCGGTTCGAAGTGATAAAATCCTTGTTCGATTTCTTGACATGGCCATGTAGATATCACGTTTCCTCCTGCTCTTGCAATAATGTCGTTCCGGCCTAAGATTGCTCTGATCGCAAGCGTTGGATTTGCCATCATATCTGCTTGTGCATTTCCATGCTTTCGACTTATATTTAACGTAGTTACGTTTATAGAGGGTTAACTCTACATCTTCTAGCTCTCTACGAGCAGGAGTTGTTGTAGAGCTGCACCGGAGGCGTCCCGGTAATCGCCACAGAGCTCTTCCTTGCTCTGTTTGGCACACCATCGGCCCGCTTGCCATTTCATTAATGCTTCGAACTGAGGCGACTGGTGTTATCAGGCAGATGGCTATGAGTAAAAGTGCTAACTTCAGCGAGTAGCCTTCGAAAAAGTTGGACAAAGGCGAATTGTCATTGGTTCGTCGTGGTTCTTGCTGGGTATTTCCAGCCTTTGTTTGTGACTTCGTTCGTTTGTGTGATTCCTCTCTCACAAATTCAGTAGCTGGAGTATTCCCAGTTGACATAGCGAAGATTGGAGAGCTGTTTGTGTCAGCAATCGAATCAGGTACTTTGGAATAATCGCCGAAGTTGCGCGTGTCAACAGAGGTGGGCCGGACTGTTATGCTACCCACAAAATCTGAGTATTGATTGTTTAGCAGCTCCTGGTTCTGTTCGGTAAGCATTTTGATGGTTTCTTGTAATTCGGTAATATCTGTGGTAGTTGTTTCATCAACCGTCGACCCTATCATATTCGTAGCAATAGCGTAGGAAAGTTGGTTGGGTTGGTTTCGAGGCACGCCAGTTGGCTGGTTTGTATTATTGTTACCCCGATTCCGCCAGTTTGCCTGGTTGGTATGGTTTTGGCGCCAGTTACCTGTAGTATTGTTTGATCCTTGTGCCTCTCGGTCACGCTTCCGTTTGCGACAGTTGATAACGAAATGTCCTGGCTTTTTGCAGTAATGACAGATAATACGACTGTCGGTAGTCCAGCTTCGTACATTTTTAGACTGAAAATTGGGCTCGCGCCGTTCCTGAAGTGGTTGAGGAGTTACCTGAGGTGCTTGCGGCCTTTCCATTAAACCTAGAACGTATCCACTTTGGCGCTCGTGGTCCATTGTGAGTTTCTGCAGTTTGTCGTTAATTTCTTTAAATGCTTCTTTCCAATCTTTATCTTCTGGCTTAGTTGTCTTTCCGGCGGCCACGGTCTCTACCATAGCTTGTGCGGGTATAGTGCCTGAAGGACTAAGGCCGGCTGTTAAATATTCGCCAGCTTCGATGAGTTTGTCATATTTCAGCGCATCTTCGAAATTCTGCGGTTCCTTGGCCATTACTAGGCGACCGTAGTGCGGCAGGAGGCCGGAGATGAAGAATTCAAGGCAGAGTTGTTCTTGGTGTCCGGCATCAAATGCTGGATAAGCGCCTTTGACGAGTTTCTTGATATTTGCGCCGAAATCAGAAACTCTTTCATGTACTTGTTGCGTGCGCCGATGTAATTGGGCGCTCTTAAACCGAGCCATTTCGGCTGGTTCTAAGGCGCTTTTTAACGCCTTAATTAAACTGCTGTAGTTTGCTTTCGTAGCTGCGTCAAGAGCAACGTAAGTGTCTCTTGCCTGTCCCTCTAAGCAGACAGGCAACATCCTGGCTTTTTCATCTGGAGTCCAGTTATTGGCTGTCCCAATGATATCGAATGAATCGATAAATTCTTTCCAGCTCTCACGAGCTTGTCCCGAATACCGTAACCCCAGAAGGCTGGTAACACCGCCTAACCCTGACATGGCTTGCTTCAGACTTCCAGGAAGGGTTTGCAGGGCTGCTTGTAATTGGCTAAAATCCGGTAGTTGTCCTGGCGGAGGAGTACTCATCCGGGCAATTATTCTCTCGGTTTCGTCAATATCAGACTGATTAAAACCGGAAAAGGCTGTTTCTGCAGAGTCTTCACTATCAGAAGTAGAATCTTCAGTCTTCAGTGTGGCTGCAATCTGTGGATTTCTTCCCGGGGAAATTGAAGAGGTATACAGCCGTATTTCTTGTAATCTTTCAGTAGACTCAGCTATTTTAGTGCTGAGCTTTTGGATTCTCTCCGTGAATTCGTGAGCACAGGTAACGAGGTAATCAGTCTGGGTCGACTGTTCAGAAACCTGCAAGTCAGTCGTAGTACTTGGAAGTTCTTCTGGCAACTTCTTATCTCGATCTTCTGACTCTCGCGTAGAGCCAGGCACTTGAGTCGTCCTCTTCTTTGATATTTGTTGAGATGAATTTCCCGAGTCCACGGTAAGATTGGATCTCGGTGGGACCTCCAAAAATGTAACAGTTAACGAATGATCGATTCAAAAAGAATTAAGATCGTATGTGGTGTAGAATTAGTACGAATTAGATTAGCCTGAGTTTGAATATGAATTAGTCATAATTGGGCTTATTGTGAATGACTTGAATATAAATTAGTCTGAATTATGTTAGTCTGAATTTGAATTAGTCTGAATCAGTTTGAATTAGAATTAGTCTGAATTTGTTTGAGTTCGAATTAGTGAGAATTGTATGGGTCTGAATTATAAGATTAGTTCGAATTGAAGACAGTACGACGACGTTAATAAAATAACTTTATTTCACCACAGACCCAAGTACCCAATAAGAACCTCCCTTTTATACGCAATTATGGCCCTTTAGGGTATAAGAAAGGTGAATTGAAAAGAAGGATTAAAGTGGGTTAGGATGTTAAGAATAAGATTTAGTGGGTCTAATTGCGTACAAAAGGGAGTATAATAAGTTGTATAACATGTTACATGTGAATCGGCGTGTCCCCAGGCGTCTTGATGGACTATTAAACTGCTCTTGATTCAAGAACAGTTTAAAGTTCACCAATCGCCCAGGGTCACACTCACACAGATTGTATATGCAGTTAATAAAATTGTTACAAATGATGATAGTGACCGAAGTAACATTATGACTTTTATAGAACAACAGTGACCTGACCGTAACCGAAATTTCTAAAACAATGACAGTACGTAGTGCTTAGTGACATTAACAATATTAATAACATAAACATGGTTATAAGTATTACAGACATATATATATATATGTTTTGTAATAGTTTCATATAATATATACGACATTGTGTATCTATAAACTAATTTAATTCCAACATAATTTTATTCGCTGGTTTCTTCTATTGAGGAAGTTACATGAGCATACGCAATTGCGTACTGGATACTGATTTGCGGGGGGTCCACTAGGTACGCAATTGCGGGGGGGGGCCGTTAGCGCGCAGACCATGGCTCGAGAGCTGATAACAGAGAGCCTGCCGGCTGTCACACTCTGATCTATTATGTACTCTTTGTTGCATTCATTGAAGCTCCAGAGAAACTAGAAATTAAAATTCCGAATTTCCTGCTTCCCACTGGTTTCGAATTCTGGAAACAAATTTTGGTTTGAGAGGGATGCCCTCCTTTTCCAGGAGCGGGGGAGAGATCACCGTCCAAAGTAATGTCTTTCAAGTTCACCCATATAATGGCTAATTAGTACCAAAATGACGCTGACGTTGTTTGCCCAATTAGTCTAGTTTATTCCATTGTAGTTGCTAGCCTAAAAATGGAAAATGGCTCCTTTTATTTTCTACTATTGGGTGAACAACTGTAACTAAGTTTGCGTACTTGATTTAAATTTTGAGGATCTTGTGTAGAAGCCCTCCGTTTCCCTTCCACTTTGGAATTAACAACACTTCATCGAAACTTGGTGTAGCTATGTTTTATGACAAAGCTAAGTTCAAATGCAGCAGCTTATAGTTTCTTTTTCGATGCTTTAATTTGCAACGATCAAGTAAAGATTGTTGAAATTCTGCTGTAAGGACGTTGGGCGACAAAAACTTAATTTTTAGGTCTGTTTTCGATTTAGATTTGGGCTGACTCAACATTCGCCTACGTCTCAAGCTTATAGTGGGCTCATGAAAAGATGAAGCAAAAACTAGATTTCAGACTCTACTGCTCAGTGCCCAAACTCCGTTTCAATGTTGCACAAGTGCAATCCAGTCGAATGCTTTTGTCATTTCTCGATGGATCAGATTACTAGCGATTTGTTAACAGAATTTCGACTTAACAATACATGTCAAAAAATAAATTTAACGAGGATTCAGAAAACTTCAACTAAAAAATGATGTTTTAAGTTAGCATGTTGGATTAATTTATCCATCTTGGCGGAAACTCAAACATTCCTGAATGAGTAATTCATCCTCCACAGTCTCATCTCTACAGCGTTGCTTTTCCATGCACTGAATTTTCTGGAATCTTAGGATTTCGATATCTTAGTCAACATTAATCTCCTTCTGCAGCAAAACATAGAAAAGTGGTGGGTAAGATGAAGAAGGAAACTATGGGTAATCCGGTTGCCGCCTTTTGCAGTATATGTTCTAATAAGAGGACACAAAAGAAAACTGTAATGGTAGCCTTAGCCGTCTGATGAGAGCCTTTGGCTGGGAACGAAACGGTACTAGAGTCTGACCAAAAATCTTGGAACCGAACTGTGAGCGCCTGTCCTGAGTTAAAATTTGAAGTTGGTCTAAATAAAGTATATATTTTTAGAAACCTTAGTTACCTTAGTTTTAGAAACCTTACCTTAGAAACTTTTGGCGGCGGAGCTTGGCCTTAGTGGTCGTCAGCTGGTGCAGTCAGTTGTTTGTACTGCCGCTACTACTGGGTTAGCTTTGCTAAGGTGACCTCTGCTTCTCGTAATGTCACTCCTTCGGGTCCCAGTACTGAGAATTGCACCATTTCCCCTCCGGGTTCCGTCCGCAAAATCCTGGCATCTTTCTGCTGCGAGTCGCTGTTCCAGGGGTCATTAATGGTCGGCACCCGAATCCATTATGGTTAAAAATGGGGGAGGGGACTCTGTGGTCCCGTCTGGGTGAAATTACCCCTTCTGTCCCTTGGCTCAGGGTATCACCGGGCCTTATAAGGACAGTTTTCCCAGTGGATCCAGTATGGTTAAAATGGGGGAGGGACTCTGTGGTCCCGTCTGGGTGAAATTACCCCTTCTGTCCCTTTGGTTCAGGGTATTTCCGGGCCTTATAAGGACAGTTTTCCCAGTGGTTGAACGGTGATACTGTCTGCGTTGCCTTGTATCTCCTTTTGTATATATATGCCCGGATCCCGGGATGTGGCTGCGCTGCTGCTCATGCAATTTACCCTGACATCTTTTACTACATGAGAACTGTCCAAGGAAGTGATCAGTGGCTGGAACTTGTATTGGATTTTAGGAAAAATGGGGGAGGGTCTCTGTGGACCCGTCTGGGTGCAATTACCCCTTCTGTCCTTTGGTTCAGGGTATTACCGGGCCTTATATGGACAGTTTTCCCAGTGGGTGAATGGCTCGCTGTTTGCCCTGAATCTTCTTGTGTCCTTGGGGTAACTGCCGTGTAGCTGCAGCTGCTGCTATTGCTGGTTACGTCTAGTTGAAGACAGCGGAAGTCTCGGGTATCTGTGGATCTATGACATTATATACAATGGAGCCGGACGAACGCACCGCCACCTATTTTTACTGATCAGCCATGGCTGTCTTCATCTTAAAGTATCTTAAAGTAAGTAACCTCAGGAGGAGGAGGTTCCGGTAAAACCATTATATCCGGTTCATATCCGGTTACCGGATGCCAAATCGATAAAAACGCTTCAGATTCGGAAAGAGAATGCTTATTAACTCATGATCTAGTATATTGGTCCTTGTCCAAGACATTTCCGAAAATCCGGTCACATCCGGTCCATGTCCGGTAACCGGATGTCTAGGTCACAAAAACCGTACAGTAAGATGGGTAGGTCGTACGGTTTTGCTGATTGAATTTTTGGATTCCTCGGGTCGAAATTAGTCTGTGTAGAAAATTCTGTCCGATTTGGACTAAAATTGCGTGATCTATGGTCATATCCGGTTCGAAAAAAGCGGAAAAATAGGTTTTTCCGGTCTGGTGCTCGGAATCGCGGATCAAAAATGTTCGTTTTGGCACAATGAATATTTGGTAGGCTAGTTTCGTTTTACCGTTGTCAAAGTAATAGAATATAATAGATTTCCGGTTCTGAGCTTTGAAATTTGAAATTTCATGGGCTATTATCTCAGTATCCGGTTGGTCCGGAAGTGAAATTATTTCATTAAAATGATATTTTGTCTATCCTTAACAAGCATCAACCTCAAATTACTTCATGTCTGCTGTAATTTTTGAAAGATGGCGTTTTAAATATGTTTCAAAAATAGGTTATATTGCGTGCGACAAAGCTAAGCGTATCAGATCAAATCTCATATTCGGTTTAATAATTAGACCAAACAAGCAAAATCAGCACATCTTTAAAACGCTATCATTCACAAACTACAGCAGACATCCGTAACCGTGGCATCCGGTAACCGGATATAGACCGGATACGATGGTTCTACCGAATTCTACCTCCTCCTGAGGTTTCTAAAAATATATACTTTATATAGACTAACTTCAAAGGTTAACTCAGGACATGCGCTCATAGTTCAGAGTTCGGTTCCAAGATTTTTTGGTCAGACTTTAGTTTACACTGAAGCCACTGGAAGTTCCGTATTTTGCTTTTGTTGAAAATTTGAATCAGACGTAAAAAATAAATGTAGGCCGGCGATACCATAGGATACCGGATGTCAGACCGAATGCCAGAAGTCACACCGGAAACTGGATGCTGGACCGGATACCAGATGTCAAACCGGACACCGAATGTCAAAGCTGTCAGCGGATGTTGGACCGAATACCGGATGTTGGTATGGATGCAGGATGTCAAACCGGTCACCGGATGTTAAAGCGGTTACCGGATGTTGGACCCGATACCGGATGCTGGAATGGATGCTGGATGTCAAACCGGATACCATATGTCAAACCGGGCAAAGGATGCCAGACCCGATATTGCATTTAGGTGATTTTATTAGCTACTTACTGGCTTCATGTGACGTTAGTAACTTTGTAACTTCTTTTATCATACATTAACTCATATCATACAGAAATGTAATAAGCCTTTACTGGTTTCGCGATATGATAATATGTTCGCGGAATAGTTTGTTTTTTAGATGTAACAATGCGTTTTGGATTAAAGGCTTTTTCTATTTGTGCAAACTAAATCGTTGAAACTAGTACAGCAATGTATTCATAGTATACCTCATGTTCATTATACGTTTCGCCGATTCGAGCAGTTGATGCCCGGTTGGATGAACTTAGTATGGGAACACCCCTTCAAACTTTACCTTCAGGTAGATCCTTCGACAGATAGGTTATCTGGGATCAAGCGTGATTTCTGCAAGGCAGATTGCGAGGATGCCTTTTCATAAAGTCAAGGTTGTGCCATTAGCATAACATTATAAAATTATATAATGCGGAAATGACTGGTTTACTACATACTACACCGTTATTCGAGTAAAAATTTCTGCTAAAAAGCTTGCTTGCTTGCTTGCTAAAAAGAAAATGTTGCTTTACAGAAAATAAATGAACTTTTTCATAATCCAAAACAGCGGTCACATACAAGATGTTATATTAAGATCCAGACGGTCAGACAGTCATGTTAGTTTGTACAAACTTTAAAAATACTCAAACTGAGATCAAAAAGAGACAAGATTCAATCCTAAAGTGTAGCTAGCGTTTTTCTAAAAAATAAACCTGTACTTTTGTGATCAGCTGTCTGATCGGTATTTTCTGCACTAACATTTCAAAGCAAAACATAATGTTGCTTCCCTAATACTTTTAAATAAAAACAAAAAGACAGTAGTTTTTAAACAGTTATTCGAGCTTCGTCTCGATATATCTATGGTTTGAATAATTTTAAGAGTGTACAAAGTAGCATGCCGTCTGACCGTATGAATCTTAGTGTACATCCTGTGTGTAACCGAAGTTTTGGATTATAGAGGCTGAAGTTTGGCAAAGTTCATCTATTTACTGAAAAGCAACATTTCTGAAAAAGTCAAGACTACATAATTGTTTATTTGCAGAAAGTTTTACTCGAATGAAGGTGTAATAAAAATCAGCCATTTCGAATATAATATTTCAGTGCAGCTTCTGATCAGCCCTTAGAACACGATTCCAGCTGGCTTTTGTGGAAACATCGGCGCTTTAAATTTTGTCAGCAAGATTCCAACTGTGGAGATAAGAAAGAATGAGTTTATATCTCAAAACAGAATACAAGATTGCAGATTTTGTAGTGTGGCACGTCTCAACTTGACTCATCCGATTTTCCTGACCAACTACATGAAAATCATTAAACTGGTTAGTGACGTGATTTTAGATTTTAGATAATTTCAAAACACAGAAATCTTCAAATATTTTCTCTCAGCCACTAGAGAGCATTTCTACAAATTTCTGCTATGTAATCAATAACTATTTTAGCTTTTTCTGGGCTGACTACTTTACTGTTAACTCAGCTAATTTTCCCGAAAACCTTTTTCTGCAAAACCTGGACAGCAAAATTCCCACCAAGTCAGCTCATTTTCGTGGAATGATATTGTGCTTAATCCGCGCTAAGTATGTTCCACTGAATCTCGCTATAATGGTGTACTCAAAATCTCCTGGTAGACACACCAGGCAACGGCATGGTACCACAGACTAAAATCGCTGGTGTAGGCCTCAGCTTCCGAATAAGTCTAATCAAACAACGAAGATCAGAACATTCATCTGCCCAAATTGCAGTAGATCTCTGCGCAACATAGACGCCACGCCACCACAAATCATCACAATTCCATAGTCACCAATAGGCTTGGTTCTAGCCACCGATAGAACCTCTGAAAGTTTTCCACCTGAAATGACCTCACGGCAACCACTTCAAAGTCACTAACCAAAACAACTGCATAGGTGCGAAATCATAGTAACAACCGGCACAAATCTTTCAAAAGTACAGGACCTCGATGAAGACAATCATTGAGGTTGTTTACTTCCTTGCGGACCTTCGACGAAGCATCAAATACTATGCGCAACTTTGTAGTTGACTTATCAGGGCTAAAAAATTTTTTTTCTCTTTCGACCTCCCCCATGGAAAGTGCCGACCCCACCCTCGATTTTGGAGGCAGACCCCACCCCCAAATGGCCAAATCCCAGACCCCAACCACCCAATTGCCAGACCCCACCCTCAAATTTTGTAAATGTTGCCTCAAAATTAGTAAAAATTCAATTTTTTGGAAAAATTAAATTTTTGCAAAAATCAGTTTTTTGAATAAATGAGCAAAAATGAGAAATATTGTTAATTTTTAGTGGAAATAACGCTTCTTCAGCAAATTTGCAATTTTTTCTAAATTTTTGACCAAACAATTTTTTACCCCTCCCCCAAATTCGATTTTTCCGGACCCCACCCCACCCCACCTCAAAACGGGTGACCCCACCCACCCTAATTTTGGCTACCCCCTCCCCTAACATTTTCTCAAAGTACACCTATGGGGGGGGGACTCGCGCAAATCTGGGGAGGGTTGCCGCCAAAATTTGTCATTTTGGTGGGGGGTTCCCCCTAACACACCTATGGTTGCCTCACTTTTGGAGAGTAGCAATTCTATCACAAATGCCTTTTTATTCAGCGAACTTCTGATTAAAAATACGTCTGCCGACTGAGAGTATTGGGGGGCCGGGCCGGGCAGGCAACTAACTACCCTCCCCCCAGCCATTGATGTGTTAGGGGGATAGGGTTTAGGACCCCCACCAAAATGCCAAATTTTGGCCCCGCCAGATTTGGTACTCCCCCTCCCTAATGCTCTGCCAAAAATTGAAAATTTAAATTTTATTGGTTTTTTTTGGGGGGGGGGTTGCTAAAATTAATCGTTTTGGTGGGCGTCCCCCCCACCAACACACCTATGCCCGGATTTCGGAATTCACAGCATTTCCAAGAAAAGCCGCTGTTTGGTGTGTATATATCTGATATATATTGATATTTCCCTATTACGGTATTATTCGAGGTAGCTGTGGTTTATACTCTGGAAAAGGATTGGATTTTCTTAATTTCAATCCTTTCCAGACCAGAACTCAGTACCTCAATTCAACAGGATTATTTTAATTATGTATTTTCATGAAGAACCATATGGTGGAATTGGAATCACCATCAACCACATACTTTCGTTGGGTAAGTGTTTTTCTTTGGTATGTATATATTACATTACGCACAAAAAACTACTATTAAAAATCAAAAACTAAAATCTATATCATCATCAAAAAGTTTTCTTTAATAATATAATTAACAAATTTTTCAAAACTACTCTCCATATCAATAAACTTTTCCTTATAAAAATATACATAATCAATCCAATACAACATCACTCTCATCAAAATAAACAAAAAAATATCATCCCACCCACCAACAAACTATTTCCATACCCCAATCTCAACTATTCAAAATATATAAACATTAAAACTAAAAATCTACCTCTAATATACAATACAAAAAACATAAATAAAAATTTCATATCACCCCCCTCCCCCTCTTCCTCTCCTCCCCCTCTCTCCTCTCCTCTCTTCCCTTCTCTCTTTCTTCCCCCCCCCTCCCTCCCTCCCCTCCCTCCTTCTCCTCTTTTCCTTCCTCCTTTCTCTTTTCTCCTCCTCCCTCTCCTCTCTCCTTTTCCCCCTTTTCCTCTCCCCCCCCCCCCCCCCCCCCCCCCCCCCCCCCCCCCCCCCCCCCCCCCCCCCCCCCCGCCACCCCCCCCCCCACACCCCCCCCGCCCCCCCCCCCCCCCCCACCCCCCCCACCCCCCCCCCTCCCCCCGCCCCCCCCCCCCCCCTCCTCCCCCCCCCTCCTCTCCCCTCCTCCCTCTCTCTTCTCCCCCATACTCCATTTTCCCCATCCTTTAACTACAAAACTCTTTCTCTTCTTCCCCTCCTCCTCCCTCTCTCCCCTCTTTTTTTCCATATATATTCTATATATATATATATATATATATATATATATATATATTTTTTCCCCTTCCTTTCTCGTTGGTAGAGTAGGTTTTTACCTGCTGTTGAAATTTTGAAATTTAAATTGTAGGGACCAAAATAAAAAATGATTGATGAATAATGAATGATTCGGTTTCCGCACTTCGTCAGTTAATTTTCGTTACATTTATTTAAAATTTTCGCTGAAATTTGATGTTTTCAAAAAAATGTTGGTCTCGGGCAGAGACCGAGACTTTTAGGTGAGAGAGACCGAGACTCCCAACCCTGAGCTTGGGTCCATCTCCTGAAAGCTACAGATCAAAATTAAAAATTCCCTTCGTTATATACATTGTGCGCAATAGTCCGAAATATTCAATGGGGGATACTGGCTACCAACCAACATATCATAGTTGCGTTGAGCCAAAATGCCCACATCGTTTCAACACTTCGCTAGTGCTAGAAAATGCACTTCCAATAAGCGTTATTAACCGAGAAAAAACAAACGCACGGTAACTATCGCCTAGTCCAAAAAATTGAATAGTTCCGAAGTCGAATCAAAAGTATGGTGATACTTGTAGTACTACTCGAGTACTTTAGACGGTAACCTTTTTAACCCTCCGGGCTCTAATTAGCAACACCAGCCCAGGACGATCTCAAGGGGGCCAACCAGCGCCTTTACACCCATAATTATACAGAGGCGTTATCGCGCCCTACATAATACATGCAGAAATCCGGTTGGAACCATAGTGGTATATACGTACATATACAGATGTCAGGAAAACCTCTCTCGTTTGGGTAAAAGGGATTATATAACTTGTGATGAAATTTTGCATGCAAGTCGGCAGGGCCAAAAAATAAAACTACAACAATACTGCAAAACAAAAACATATACTTACCCAACCAAAGCATTGTGGTCGACGATGATTCCGATTCCATCATATGGTTTCTTTATGATTAAATACATATTTAATATAATCCTGTTGAATTGAGGTACTGAGTTCTGGTCTGGAAAAGGATTGAAATTAAGAAAATCCAATCCTTTTCCAGAGTATAAACCACAGCTACCTCGAATAATACCTCAATAGGGAAATATCAATATGTATCATATATATATACACCAACAGCGGCTTTTCTTGGAAATGCTGTGAATTCCGAAATCAGGGCATAGGTGTGTTGGTGGGGGGGGGCGCCCACCAAAACGATGAATCTTAGCAACCCCCCCCCAAAACCAATAAAATTTAAATTTTCAAACTTTTGGCAGAGCATTGGGGGGGGAGTACGAAATCTGGCGGGGTCAAAATTTGTCATTTTGGTGGGGGCCCTAAAACCCTATCCCCTTAACACATCAATGGCTGGAGGGAGGGTAGTTAGTTGCCTGCCCGGCCCCCCAATACTCTCAGTCGGCAGACGTATTTTTAATCAAAAGTTCGTTGAATAAAAAGGCATTTGTGATAGAATTGCTACTCTCCAAAAGTGAGGCAACCATAGGTGTGTTAGGGGGAACCCCCACCAAAATGACAAATTTTGGCGGCGACCCTCCCCAGATTTGCGCGACTCCCCTCCCCCATAGGTGTACCTTGAGAATACGTTGGGGGAGGGGGTAGCCGAAATTAGGGTGGGTGGGGTCACCCGTTTTGAGGTGGGTTGGGGTGGGGTCCGGAAAAATCGAATTTGGGGGAGGGGTAAAAAATTGTTTGGTCAAAAATTTAGAAAAAATTCGCAAATTTGCTGAACAAGCGTTATTTCCTACTAAAAATTAACAATATTTCTTCATTTTTGCTCGTTTATTCAAAAAACTTGGATTTTTTGCAAAAATTTCACATTTTTCCAAAAAAATTTGAATTTTTACTAATTTTGAGGCAACATTTACAAAATTTTGAGGGTGGGGTCTGGCAAATTTGGGTGGTTGGGGTCTGGGATTTGGCCATTTGGGGGTGGGGTCTGCCTCCAAAATTTCGAGGGTGGGGTCGGCACTTTTCCATTTGGGGGGAGGGGTTGCCCCCAGGCATAGATGTGTTAGGGGGGGGGTGGGGGGGGGACCCCCCCACCAAAATGACAAATTTTGGCGACCCCCCCCCCAGATTTTCAGATTTTTGGTACCCCCCCCAGATTTTTGGCCAAAAAGTGGTCGAAAATGGCATAAAATCGAAAATTTAGGGGGGGTCCCCCCACCCTCCGTCGGAACCCCCCCCCAGATTTTTTGCCCAGCCACACCTATGCCCCCAGGTACGCCTATGTCCCCCCCCCAATTTATATATGGCCAAATATCGCTGCGCAAATTTAGGGTTTTTTGGCCATTTTTGGGTACCCTCCCCTTCTCCAGCCGAACCCCCGGCACATGGACACACCTATGGAGGTATCTCCTAGGAATATTCACAGCATTTCTCATCAGACAGAGACAGACATCTTTTCTGGTTGATAGCTTGCTAAGTCAGAATAAGACCGACATGTAGTAAGCCTTGACTTAGCTAGCCTGAACTTAGATTGATTGGTAACACATGAACTATAATTTTGAAATTTCTTAATTAAATTATTTGCGTAGGAGAGTAAACAACGTCAAATAAATTAGTGGCTCATTTAGTAGCCTTTATATTTTACTTTCTCACAAAGTTTCCGCTCATGGATCAATCATGGGAGTGATAAGTGACATTTAGCACACCCATAATAAAATGTATTTTACTAGTTAAAGAAAGGCGGCTCAATCCTAATTTTGTGTGGCTCAATCATATTACGGCCTAACAATCTTGGCTCAATCAGTTTTGGAGTTGGCTCATTCAGTGGGAGTGCCAAGGGTACACACGTCTAAAAACCGCATTGTACGGCTTATAATATACGACGTTCCCTGAGGGAACATCGGGGGCTTTCTCGATTATGCCCTGATTCAACCAATTTTGGTTCACAAGGTTGTAGGGTGCTGAAACAGCCGGGGAATCAGACATACGACGGTACAAAGACTTCAACCGACCATAAGCTATTAGCTGTAATTATCTGGAAGTTCCATGAGTGGTTTATTCCATGGTCACTGTACCTGGTAGCGACCGTCCATGAACTGAATAGTGGAAGAGAAAGCCTCTAATGCTTCCTCATCCACAGTCCCCACATCCTGGCATTCTTTCATTCTGAGCTCTTCCGAATAGCGGGACAAATCAGAGACTAAACCAGCAACAGGATTTGCCACGGTCAATTCTTTTAGAAATATAAGCGCAACCGTTTCCGGTCCCACTTCCTTGGTGGACACGCTTCCCATAGCAATGAATCCCAACTTCAAGTTCAACAGGAAGGAAATATAGATCTGTAAGAGTCCAGCCAACAACTCTTAAGGATTCACACAGAAACGGAATATATCAATAAAGAATGTATATATTTGCTGTATTCACAACTGTCCTTTTTAGCTTCATTCAAGCGGCGGATCAAAAGTCTCTTTTCTTTTATCCTTTTTAAATCAAGTCCTTTACATTTCTCCCTCCTTCAGGTGACACGTCCTCGTGGCCGTCTTCACCACGTTGCTACGAGCGTGACGCTTCAGCACCCCAGCGCCATCTTCGCACAGCACCGTTGTGAGTGATACCTCCTTAATAACCATTGGACCCACCCAAGGACACCCCAGTTTCCCTGCCTTCCCTGTTCTTTTTTGCCTGTCGTAAACAAAGCAGGAATCTCCAACCTCCAGCATCTTTGGATGAGCTCTTTTGCTGTCAAAGGCTTTCTTACGGGCCAGCTGCCCCCCCTGGATGGACCGCCTGAATGTCGTCCAGAACTGCCTCGTCAGTGACAAACGCGCACTCTCTCGGAGTCCTACCGGTGGTAGAATGGGGCGACGACACGTACGCATTCAACGCTTCCTCCAGGTATTCATCCCAAACCAAAGGATCGTCGTGAGCCTTTTTAGCCAAGATGTCAACCAACGTGCGGATCACCCTTTCAACCGTGCCATTTCCCTGCGGGTGGTTCGGAGTCGTTGTTACGTGGGCTATCCCGTTGTCCACGCAGAAACCTTCGAACTTGGACGATGTGAAACACCGGCCTTGGTCTGTAAGCAACCTCTCGGGGAACCCACAGACCATGAAGTACTGACGCAAGCCCTTAAGCATTGCTCTCGTCGTGAGGTCTGCAACTATGTAAGCCTGGCAAAACTTGCTGAAGTGGTCCAGGACAACCAGAACATACTTATTCCCGTTGCGGCTCTTAGGCAAGTAGGTGACGTTCACGGCAACCAGCTGCCCCGGGCGTTCTGTCCAAATGGGGGTGAGCGCAGGAACTTCGCGCCGCCCACTGCGCTCCTTTGGCGACAAACCTGGCAGGCACTCACTTGAGCCTTTACGTCAGTCGTCATCCCTGGCCAGAAATAACTTTTCTTCAGCACCTGGTAGACCGGTTTCCATCCAAAATGGCCGCCGAGCTTTCCACCATGGGCTTCATGAATAAGGCCCTTGCGTAGCTGCTCCGGCACAAACAACCGGTACTCTCCGTCTTCTTCAAGGTACCACAAGCTCCCAACCAGCTTGAGGCCAATAGGCTCGAGATAAGACTCGGAGGTGCTTTCGGCAGTAGCAATGACTAGCTCCGCTTCACTCCAGTCGTGTTTGGGTAAGACTCGGATGACCTTCATTCTTGACATGGCGTCGGCCAGCGAGTTTTCCTTGCCAGGCTTGTACTGGATCGTAAGGTCCATTGGCCGGACCATCTCCATCCAACGGGCTATGCTCGCATTGGGTGGAGTTTCCATCCAAAGCTTCATAATGGCTAGGAGAGGTTTGTGGTCAGTCAGCACCTCCACAGGTCTTTGAGAAATAGCCAAAGTGGTGGTGGCCAAATGAAAAGGCTCAGCAGCAAAGTCTAAGATATTCGTTTAATAGCATACAAGAAAGCTATGCATCCGGCAGTAGTCCCTTTAGCCAAATGGCTTTAGCCAGACACTGTGGGTCGCCTACATTACCGTACGTCCTCCGCCATCTTTGAAGGTACGTTGCCACAGACTCTCCCTTGGGTTACTTGTGACAAATCCAATAATTTGATGGCGGCAGCGGTTGGGGTAATGATGGGTGTGACCAGTGGTTTGAGATGGGCCGCCACGTCGTCCAGGGTTTGACGAAACTCTGGAGCGAGTGACCTCAGACTGTCTCGAGCAACCCCTTCGATCACGCGATCTAAAACGTCCATAGGCGGCTGCCCACTTTTCTGCGAATAGTCCCGGATTTGCCCAATCCAGTCACCAAACTCAATGCCGTCCTTTTCCTCATCACCGAAGAAAGTCCGCGGAAGCGGCAAAGAGACTGTGATATGCGGCTGCTGGTGAGTAATCGGATTAGCCGGCCCAGGGGGACCTTGGTCAGGCCGTTGGACCGGACTTTCCTGTAACCGTCGATGAAAACGTTCCTCTCTTTCCTGAGTTTCATGTCTTAATCGCTCCTCTCTTTCTGTTTGGGCCGCAATGAAGTCGTTCAGACTGAGTGAAGGCTGTCTTTCTTGACTCCCTGATCCCGCTGGACTTTGACCAGGGGAGGCTTCGCTGGCAGGCGAATTTCGACTTCTTCTGGTTCTTCTGTTTGGCATAATCCCGGGTTTCGGCACCAAATGTAAGAGTCCAGCCAATAACTCTTAAGGATTCACACAGAAACGGAATATATCAATAAAGAATGTATATATTTGCTGTATTCACAACTGTCCTTTTTAGCTTCATTCAAGCGGCGGATCAAAAGTCTCTTTTCTTTTATCCTTTTTAAATCAAGTCCTTTACAGATCTATCTGTATAGAAATAAAATGAGTTCTATACAATTGCTGCACGTGGTGTACCTTAGTTAGTTTGACAGACGCCAAAGTCATATCTAGGATCAGGGTAATTTTCGCAGGGGGTGGTGCCCCGAAAATGCCTTCCCTCCCCCCAAGTAGTAGGTCCTCCCGAGGTTTTTGCTTCACTCCGTCTGGGATCTTTTGGGTGCCCAAATGTTTCCCTAAACCTTCTTAGCCTTTTAATCCAGGCATTTTAATCCACCTTTTTGTATTCGTACCTGCAAAAGACGTCGCCAAAATACAGCAAGACTATCTGGACTATACGTATACATTTAATTAATACCGAATAGCGACTTTCCATTCATGGCAGCTCAATTTCGTGCAAAGATTTTGAGACCGAGCCCAGCTGGAGCAACTCTACGGAGGCTTGGTTTGTGTGCTCGAATTTTTTCATAAACAAAAAAGATAAAAAAACAAAATAAACAGACAAATAAACGTTCGATTCCAACTTTGTTTTTAAATGAGAATCAATACTAAAGTGGGAATCTGTTCGAAATGCCTTAAAGTTTTTGTATAGATAATAACAAGAGTTTTCGAAGTTGAGTAGTATTCCAAGGATTTTGCATTGTCATTTCACGTTTATTTAATCTGTTTCCTGGGTCTTTTACATCCTATTTGCGTCTATGGCGTTTTTGCGAGTATCTACGACCTGTGTATGCGTCATCTTTTGTGTTTATGAAAATATTTAAGTACACAAACCAAGCCTCCACTCTCAAGCGCATTCTACGGAATCGCGCTGGTATCATTGGAAATCCTCTATTTGAGTAAAACGAATTGCAGGATGCCAAGCTGGTTTAGATAGAATGCAGATTAGCTAGTCTTTAGCTCGAAAATAGTCAATGGAATCAAGCAAACGCAACTACGGCGAGCTTCACCATAAAATCTTGCTCCATTTGTGTACTCAGTTTTTTAAATTTTTTTAAATTTGAGATCGACATGGCTACTAGTCAGTCACAGGTTAAAACAGTGAAGTAACCATAGTGATTTCTGATTTTATAAGTCCTAAACCTTAAAACGACTCAAACTGCAAAACTTGACACAATTTGAGCCTTGGATAAGACCAATACTGGTGTTATTAGAATGGTTTTGACTGTATAGGCGAGGTGGGAAATAAAAACCCAAATTTTCGATTTTTGGCTGAAACTTTTTATTAAGCGACAAATCGAAAATCTAAGAATAACTACCATGAGGCCTTGCGAACAGCTTCAAAATGAACCGTAAAACACCTCTGTAGTCTTTACGGTTGGTGAGAAATTTTCGACCAAACCGATGGGGAAAAAACCCCAATGCGGGAAAACCCATCGGCGGGGAAAAACCCAGCCGACATTTTTGCTGGAAGAGTGCCAGAACAATTTCGACGGTGCCATTCGAAAGAGCGGGTTGTTTTTAGTAGGCTACATCGAAAAATACCAACATTCTTGCAAAATTTCAAAAAATTGAATTTTGAAAATTTTTTATGTTTATATAACACGTAAATACAGGCAAATTTTGGAAATTTTTCAAAATTGTTTATTTTCGGCAGTTTAAGCATCCTATGACATAGAAAACGTGTTTTTATTGCATTTAAAGCCAAATGGAACCTATTGAAAACTTGGCCATGTTTGACGAAATTGAAAATTTGGCTTGAAATGGCACCATGTCAGATTTTGGCCACTTGGGCCACACATGGAAGGTTGAACCTAGGTAAAATCCGAAAATGCCGAAAACGCCACTTTTAGTGATTTTTATGCCATTTTCAGTGAAAGTGGGGCTTGGAAACGTTTCGCCCAAAAATGCTGTGTGGGCCCAAAAACCTACAGATCGAAACTTAAAAACCAAGAAAGTGAAACCCCAAATTAAGAGAATCGTAGCCGTAGCTAGAATATCCATACCTCAATGGCAATGTCGAATAATACAAAAACTGTATGTATACCATTGTTCTAAAGTTTGCAACTTATTCCGCGAAAAATTCAGCCCCGTGATTTTATCCTTCGAGTTATTGAGTTTTATTAAGAATGGCACTTTCTAAGCATTGTGTTTTACCGAGAATTACAGGCGGAGAAAAATTAAAAATTATTCAATGCTGTCAATACTCAATGCTGTCCCTTATCATCACGCCACTTTGTCACCCGGTCAGTTGTTGCCTACGAGAGAATCACAAAGTTGAAATATCATATGTCCACAACGCATGAACGATTTAACGATGCCATTTTCTTAGTATTCTGTTCGAACTGTACAAAACAGATGCCCTGGAATCGTTTGGCTTATCACACGTGCTTCAGAAACTAAGGCCGAAGTACTTTATCCTCCATGGAAACACAGTGTGACCTGTGTGACAGGGTAAGGAAATCCTAGCGATTTACAGTCTAACAGTTTTTTGATTTCTGATTCCGTAGACACCTACTTCTGCATGAGTTTCGCAAAAGACGATCGCTTTATACATAACAATACGTTAAAACTGTATATTGTAATTTTAAGGTTCTAAGCAGAACCAGAAATTGATGTCTTCAAATTTGCTTTGTGTTTTCACGCACGCTGACTATGAATCAGAAAATCTGTTTTTCAATTTAAAGTTTTGGTGGCTTGGGCCGCCTTTACAGCTCCAATCAGAGTTATTCCAACCAAATTTTGTTTTGCCAATCGGCCCTTGAAACAAAGATGCGAACATAAAGCCCGGTTCACACTAGGCAATAATTGCCGGCAATGTGATTGCCAGCAATGTGATTGCCAACACATTGCCTATTTATTGCTAGTGTGAACAGTGGAAAAATTGCCAGCAATATTGCTGTCAATCAGGAATCTCTGCTAGGACAGCGAGCAAGCTTTGAGGCAATTAAACATGTAAATATAGGCGCGTACAGATTGCCACTAGCCCATAATTTCAAATTTCCCGCTATATTGCCGGCAATCTTGGTAAAGTAGTGTGAACGGGTTCATTGCTGGCAATATTGTCATTGCTCCTAAATTGCTGGCAACTAGATTGCCTGCAGATTGCCTAGTGTGAACCGGGCTTAACATACATGCATATATGTATTTTCAGCGCGGGGGTGCAAGGTTCGCTAGTGAAGCAGCTACAGTTCTTTAAATCAGCTCAAAGCAACATTATTGCTAGCGCATCGATGATCATACTTGATAGGCGCCTATTTGGAAGCAATTTCGTGATATTAAGGAAAGGTTATTGCTTTCTATTTTTGGTCAGACAATATACTTATATTTCAGATTATGCCGCGACAGGAAATGCTGAATGAGCATATGCAGAGCGAGCATTCAGAAATCTTGGATCAGGAATTGCCAGGCTCCTCAACCACTCAAGATATGGGAACAGAACAAATCATTTGTAGAATTTGCTGTGATAGGCCAGCTGATACGGCTGCCGTTCCTTGTGGACACACCTATTGCCATACCTGTTGTGGTTGAAGATCCTCTCCAGAAGTAAATAACTGAATATGAAAGTGTCTGAGGGCAGACACTCTCAAAAAGATCTGCTACTGTTTTTGAACACATAAATTCAGACTTCACAGAAACTTTCAGCTTTCTACCTTTGCCAGCATTCTCGAAGATCCTATCTTCAAGCAGTTAACCAGGCAATCTACACCTCATTCCGTTTTCTACACCCAGCTATCAATTTGTCCGTCCCGCTAAATGAAAGCTACCTAATTTTACTATTGGTAGAACTAACGCCTGTATCATGCTGAAAGATTAAATGTCACTAAATGTAGTATTTCAAGCACTGAAAACTGAAACTAAACTCAAACCAGTTTGAGCAAGAACCTGAATCTTGGACTGAATAATTTGAGTCTTTTCTCAAAACATGAATATTTGAAGGTGTTTAGCAGCTATTTTATTAACATTCTATAGTAGCAGACGAAATGATAATCAATTTTAAATGATAATCAATGTATGATTTATATTATATATATATATATATATATATATATATATATATCTGCAGGCTAAACACTTTAGTTTTTGAATAAACTGAAACGGAAACTGAAACTCCGCTAGAAGCTAAAACTGAAACTGAATCGCCTCCTGAGACAACACTAACCAATAGAGTATAACTTTGACAATTTACGTTGTGCCTAGTTTGTTCCGTCATCGACTTACTGCAAACAGAGTGAAGGTTTTTGCAGGCTTCAGCTAGCAAAAGCAAACATTCCTTTTATACAAACTGTATGGACGATTCAAACAAATGTCGAATGAAGCCAAGATTTGGTAATCGAATGATGCTTCATTTACCTCCGAGCACCACAAGTTTCTAACTTTACCATTTTAGCCTCAAATCACAATTTTTCATGGCTTGCTGTTTACAGAAGCTGAGTTGGACATACCCAAAGCATAGCATTAATCAGAAAGTAGGTCTTATCCAAAGCTAACTTTGTACCTGATGATAAACTGTTAATATAACCATGGTGAAATAAAAAATTGGGAAAAGCTCCAATAGATAAAATTATGCTAATACTTTAATTGTAAAGGGAACGGTCCCATTTTAGATAAAAGACCATTACTTTAAATTAGACAAGAATCGGCATTTTTTCCGGACATAAAACTTAGGGAGTAAAACAAGTTATACATTGAACTGTGAAAGGTTGAAATTGAAGAAATAAGAAAAGTGTCCAAGACGGGGATTGAACAGACGATGCTGTTTGGGACCATAAAGCTACAGATCGTAATTTAAAAACCAATAAAGTAAAACCCAAAATTAAGAGAATCGTAGCCGTAGCCAGAATATCCATACCTAATGGCAATGTCGAATAATACAAACACTGTATGTAATGCGCTGTTCTAAAGTTTGCAACTTACTTGTCACAAAAGATTTTGTAAAGGCAATTTTGAGCTTATAGTGAGATTGGTTCGACTACTGGGTTAAACGCTAAGGACTGGGTATAGAGGAAACCAGAAGGATCCAGATAACTATAATTAAATTTTAGAACAATGTTTTGATGGCGATCTGGCGTGTTAGGATGAGCGAAGATGTTCTGATTATTGGGTTGAAGGGTGGGCTCAGAAACGTATCTAATTGGGTTGACATATTTTTGGCACACGAATTTAACTGTAATTCTGCTAACAGACATTTGTATACGGATTAAACCGATTGCCGTTATCTGATGCCCTAACTTAGTGCTGTCAGATTTCTCGAAAAATTCAGCTCAGTGATTTTATCCTTCGTGTTATTGAATTTTATTACGAATGGCCCTTTCTAAGCATTGTGTTTTACCGAGAATTACAGACGGAGAAAGATTAAAAATTACTGTCAAGGGCCCGCATAAGGTCAATACTCAATGCTGTCCCTTATCATCATGCAACTTTGTCACCTGGTCAGTTGTTGCTTACGTTACGAGATGACAAAGTTGAAGTATCATATGTTCACAACGCATGAACGATTTAACAATGCCATTTTCTTGGTATTCTGTTCGAATTGTACAAAACAGATGCCCTGGAATCGTTGGGCTTATCACACGTGCTTCAGTAACCAAGGCCGAAGTACTTCATCCTCCATGGAAACACAGTGTGACCTGTGTGACAGGGTAAACAAATCCTAGCGATTTACAGTCTAACAGTGTTTTGAGTTTTGATTTCGTAGACACATACTTCTGCATTAGTTTCGCAAAAAACGATCGCTCTATACATTATGAAACGTTAAAATTTTATATTGTAAGTTTTAAGATTCTAAGCAGAACCAGAAATTGATGTCTTCAAATTTGCTTTGTGTTTTCACGCACGCTCATTATGAATCCGAAATCTGTTTTTCGATTTGAAGTTTCGATGGCTTGGCGCAGCCTTTACAGCTGCAATCAGAGTTATTCCAACCAAATTTGGTTTTGCCAATCGACCCTTGAAACAAATATGCGAACACAACAAATATGCATATATGCATTTGCACCGCGATGGGGGCAAGATTCACACCGTGACACCGGTTCGATAGTGAAGCAGCTACGGTTCTTTAAATCAGCTCAAAGCAACACTATCGCTGACGTAGTGCATCGATGGTCATACTTGATAGGCGCCTATTTGGAAGCAATTTCTTGCCGCGATGGCCTAGTGGTAAGGTGTTCGACTAAAGATCTTACGGTCCTAGGTTCGAACCCTCGCTGCCACAAGGCTTTGAGGCCACAAGGCAAATCCCCTTGAGCAAGGGACTAAGCACATATCGGTTCGCCGTGGGCTCCAGCCAACCCAGCTGTCTATCCTTAACTGGTCGGTAAATGGGTACCACTGCGGTGGGAAGGTAACAGGAGTCTGTGTTCTGACGTAATACCTGATGAAGGGCTGGCCCCCCTTCCACAGATGTAGTCAACATTAGAGTTGTCGCTCCTGGCTTCGGGCTGTGAATCCGGCACCCTATAACCTTCTGTAGGTTGGAGTTCTCTCCAGGGGTCACTTTACCTTTATCAATTTCTTGATATTAAGGAAAAGTTATTGCTTTCTATTTTTTGGTCAGACAATATATACTTATATTTCAGAATATGCCGCGACGGGAAATGCTGAATGAGCATATGCAGAGCGAGCATTCAGAAATCTTGGATCAGGAATTGCCAGGCTCCTCAACCACTCAAGATATGGGAACAGAGAAAATCATTTGTAGAATTTACTGTGATAGGCCAGTTGAAACGGCTGCCGTTCCTGCTGCCACACTTATGGCCATACCTGTTGTGATCGCTTGGAAATTTGCGCTTTCTGCAATACTGTCAAGGACAATATGTTTCGAAAGTATCTTTGATATCAATTGTTGATACTTATATACATATACTTGTTAATAGTATAGTAAAGAAACTGAGTCTTGGTCTCCCTTTTTATGCCAAAAACTGATCATAAATAATAAAAAAATTTGGTTCTAATTAACAGCTTTTTTGCTGTTAATTTTTGCTCAACATTTAGTGTCATTTTACAATTGTGCATTTTTAGATTATTGATGGTGGATCCTCTTCAGAAGTACATAACTGGATATGAAAGAGTCTGAGGGCAGACCCTCTCAAAAAGAACTGCTACTGTTTTTGAACACAGAAATTCGGACTTTGCAGAAATTTTCAGCTTTCTATTATGCTAAGTTGGCTTTTATATCTTATCAAACAAGTCATTTACCCTTTTGGACCAAAGTACATGTCGTGTACCTTTGCCAGCCTTCTCGAAAATCATATCTTCAAGATGTTAACCAGACAATCTACATCTCATCCCGTTTTCTACACCCAGCTAGCTAGACATCAATTTGTCCGTTCCGCTAAACGAAAGCTACCTACTTTTACGATTGGTTGAACTAAAGCCTGTATGGCAATGTCGAATAACACAAAAACTGTATGTGTCGCAAAAGGCGATAAATTTATAGCTGCAAATGAGTTTTAATACACTACTATGAGTGGTTACGAAAGCACGACGTTAAGTTTATGTTATTAAAGCGACTCTTATTCTGCGCTATTCTGAAAATGGTAGCAGAGCAATGGACACTATTATTTCATTTCGTGAAGGTTGGAGGGTCTCGAACGATGCAAGAAGAATACAAAGAAGAAGAAGAAATAGTTATTAGCTTCCTCTCTGGAAGAAGCAGACTCCGCGGTTCCTCCTACAACCTGAAGCAGTATTATTTTGCTGAAAAATGGAAACTTGATTCGTTGAACCAAAACCAGATTTGAAAGTGGATAACAAACAAAGTAAAGAAGTTTTGGCTCAATTCCATTTCTTCCCTGTCAAATGAAGAAGTAAAGAAGGATACTGCAAAAAAGAAACTAAAACGAGATTGGCTTGGGAGAGTGAGAAGCGAGCTCAAAGAAGGCGCCAATATGTCATTGCTGGCGCTAACAGCATGGCGGATCCATAAAAGATATTAGAAAAGGTGTAGATAATAACATTGAAAAAATGGACAATTATTTTTCCGCAGTTGGCGGAGTGTCGCAAAAGTCGATAAATTTATAGCAGCAAATGAGTTTTAATACACTATGAGTGGTTGACGTTAAGTTTATGTTATTAAAGCGACCTTTATTCTGCGCTATTCTGAAAATGGTAGCAGAGCAATGGACACTATTATTTCATTTCGTGAAGGTTAGAGGGTCTCGAACGATGCAAGAAGAATACAAAGAAGAAGAAGAAATAGTTATTAGCTTCCTCTCTGGAAGAAGCAGACTTCGCGGTTCCTCCTACAACCTGAAGCAGTATTATTTTGCTGAAATAATGGAAACTTGATTCGTTGAACCAAAACCAGATTTGAAAGTGGATAACAAACAAAGTAAAGAAGTTTTGGCTCAATTCCATTTCTTCCCTGTCAAATGAAGAAGTAAAGAAGGATACTGCAAATAAGAAACTAAAACGAGATTGGCTTGGGAGAGTGAGAAGCGAGCTCAAAGAAGGCGCCAAAATGTCATTGCTGGCGCTAACAGCATGGCGGATCCATAAAAGGTATTAGAAAAGGTGTAGATAATAACATTGAAAAAATGGACAATTATTTTTCCGCAGTTGGCGGAGTGTCGCAAAAGTCGATAAATTTATAGCAGCAAATGAGTTTTAATACACTATGAGTTGTTGACGTTAAGTTTATGTTATTAAAGCGACCTTTATTCTGCGCTATTCTGAACAGCCTGTATACCATTGTTCTAAAGTTTGCACATTACATGTTGAAAAATGTGGCGAAAAATTTAGCCATGTGATTTTATCCTTTATTATTTTTGTTACGATGTTGTGATCGCCGAGCAAGTTTGCGCCTGGTATTATAATAGATATCTGTATTTGGAGTCTTTAATACATATCTGTGTTTGGAATCTTTTTCATTGGCGCTGCGAGTATACACCGATCACATGCGTTTGGGCTTTTTCTGATCATTGGGGTCCTCTATTCTGAGCTGTCCTGTCTTCCGGATCTGCTCCTTTGTCCCCAGAAAAGAAATGGACACATCCGTTATGACAATGGTAAGCCACTAAACGAAGATTGCCGCTACTTACTTTTAAACAGACAAAATATTTACATCCTATAGCTATCAATGGCAGCGAGAGGAGGGGGTAACTACTCTCATATTCTTGTCTCAGCTCCCAAAACTTTTTCGGAAAAATCAACACATGTGAAAACCTTTCTCAGACAATTATGAGATTGTTGTGATGTCTACAACTACAATCAAAATAAAGCCCGCGCATTGCTCAAAGTCTGGGTCTCCTTTTTATGTCAAAAACTGATGATAAATAATAAAAAATTGGTTCTAATTAACAGCTTTTTTGCTGTTAATTTTTGCTCAACATTTAGTGTCATTTTACAATTGTGCATTTTTAGATTATTGATGGTAGAAAATCCTCTTCAGAAGTACATAACTGGATATGAAAGAATCTGAGGGCAGACCCTCTCAAAAAGAACTGCTACTGTATTTGAACACGGAAATTTAGACTTTTCAAAAATTTTCAGCTTTCTATTATGCTAAGCTGGCTTTTATATCTTATCCAACAAGTCATTTACCCTTTTGGACCAAAGTACATGTCGTGTTTCCTTTGCCAGCCTTCTCGAAAATCATATCTTCAAGAAGTTAACCAAACATCTACATCTCATCCCGTTTTCTACACCCAGCTAGCTAGACATCAATTTGTCCGTTCCGCTAAATGAAAGCTACCTACTTTTACGATTGGTTGAACTAAAGCCTGCACCATGCTGAAGAATTAAAGGTCACTAAATGCAGTGTTTCAAGCACTGATACTGAAACTAAACTCAAACCAGTTTGAGCAAGAACCTGAATCTTGGACTGAATAGTTTGAGTCTTTTCTCAAAACATGAATATTTGAATGTGTTTAGCAGCTATTTTATTAACATTCTGCAGTAGCAGCCTAAATGATAATCAATTTTAAATAATAATTAATTTTTGATTTATATCATATCTGCAGGCTAAAAACTTTAGTTTTTGAATAAACTGAAACGGAAACTGAAACTCCGCCAGAAACTAAAACTGAAACTGAAATCGCCTACTGAGACAACACTAACTAATAGTGTATATAACTTTAGAATTTACGTTGTGCCTGGTTTATTTCGTCATCGACTTACCCTGTTCAATGCAAACAGAGTGAAATGTTGCAGGCTGCAGCTAGCAAAAGCAAACATTCCATTTATACAAGCTGTATGGACGATTCAACCAAGTGTTGAATGTAACCAAGATTTGGTAATCAAATGATGCTTTATTTACCTGTGAGCACCAGAAGTTTCCAACTTTACCCTTGATGGCACCAGAAAAACTAGAACCTTTCTGGAAACGAAACCAGTGAAACTAACTGCACCAGGATTGAACCAAAGATTTTGGAGGTTCTAGACTAAACCCTCAAATCACAAATTTTCATGGCTTGCTGTTTACTAGAAGCTGAGTTGTACAAACCCAAAGCATAGCATTAATCAGAAAGTACGTCTAATCCAAAGCTAACTTTGTACCCCTCAAGTCGCATTTTCCAATTCAATAATTTAATTTGTTGTTTCACATTTTCGCACAGGTGTAAAAGTCTTCAAAATTAATACGTTTCCAAAACGTATGTGTTGAAAAGTGATCTGAACTTCTTCTCTAACAAGTTCTATTTTGCTATTCTAAATCTAACAAGTTCGACCTTCTAATTTGATATACATGGCATGACGCTTGTTACGATGTCATGATCGCCGTGCAAGTCTGCGCCTGTTATTAAATAAATCTTTATCTGTATCTGGAACTTTTTCACCTGATGATAAAGTGTTAATATTACCATGATGGAATAAAAAATTGGGATAAGCTCCAATAGTTAATACTACTTATACTACTATACTACTATTAATACTTTAATTGTGAAAGGAACGGTTACATTTAATGAAAAGACCATTACTTTAAATTAAACAAGAATCCGCATTTTTCCGGACATAAAACTTAGGGAGCAAAACAATTATTCATTGAACTGTGAAAGGTTGAAATTGAAGAATTAAAGAAAAGTATCCAAGACGTCGATTAAACCGACGATGCTGTTTGGGCCCATAAAGCTTCAGATCGAAATTGATTTTATGATTTTGTCCTTCGTGTTATTGAATTTTATTACGAATGGCCCTTTCTAAGCATTGTGTTTTACCGAGAATTACAGACGGAGAAAGATTAAAAATTACTGTCAAGGGCCCGCATAAGGTCAATACTCAATGCTGTCCCTTATCATCATGCAACTTTGTCACCCGGTCAGTTGTTGCTTACGTTACGAGATGACAAAGTTGAAGTATCATATGTTCACAACGCATGAACGATTTAACAATGCCATTTTCTTGGTATTCTGTTCGAATTGTACAAAACAGATGCCCTGGAATCGTTGGGCTTATCACACGTGCTTCAGAAACCAAGGCCGAAGTACTTCATCCTCCAAGGAAACACAGTGTGACCTGTGTGACAGGGTAAGCAAATCCTAGCGATTTACAGTCTAACAGTGTTTTGAGTTTTGATTCCGTAGACACATACTTCTGCATTAGTTTCGCAAAAAACGATCGCTCTATACATTATAAAACGTTAAAATTTTATATTGTAAGTTTTAAGATTCTAAGCAGAACCAGAAATTGATGTCTTCAAATTTGCTTTGTGTTTTCACGCACGCTCATTATGAATCCGAAATCTGTTTTTCGATTTGAAGTTTCGATGGCTTGGCGCAGCCTTTACAGCTGCAATCAGAGTTATTCCAACCAAATTTGGTTTTGCCAATCGACCCTTGAAACAAATATGCGAACACAACAAATATGCATATATGCATTTGCACCGCGAGGGGGGCAAGATTCACAGCGTGACACCGGTTCGATAGTGAAGCAGCTACGGTTCTTTAAATCAGCTCAAAGCAACACTATCGCTGACGTAGTGCATCGATGGTCATACTTGATAGGCGCCTATTTGGAAGCAATTTCTTGCCGCGATGGCCTAGTGGTAAGGTGTTCGACTAAAGATCTTACGGTCCTAGGTTCGAACCCTCGCTGCCACAAGGCTTTGAGGCCACAAGGCAAATCCCCTTGAGCAAGGGACTAAGCACATATCGGTTCGCCGTGGGCTCCAGCCAACCCAGCTGTCTATCCTTAACTGGTCGGTAAATGGGTACCACTGCGGTGGGAAGGTAACAGGAGTCTGTGTTCTGGCGTAATACCTGATGAAGGGCTGGCCCCTCTTCCACAGATGTAGTCAACATTAGAGTTGTCGCTCCTGGCTTCGGGCTGTGAATCCGGCACCCTTTAACCTTCTGTAGGTTGGAGTTCTCTCCAGGGGTCACTTTACCTTTATCAATTTCTTGATATTAAGGAAAAGTTATTGCTTTCTATTTTTTGGTCAGACAATATATACTTATATTTTAGAATATGCCGCGACGGGAAATGCTGAATGAGCATATGCAGAGCGAGCATTCAGAAATCTTGGATCAGGAATTGCCAGGCTCCTCAACCACTCAAGATATGGGAACAGAGAAAATCATTTGTAGAATTTACTGTGATAGGCCAGTTGAAACGGCTGCCGTTCCTGCTGCCACACTTATGGCCATACCTGTTGTGATCGCTTGGAAATTTGCGCTTTCTGCAATACTGTCAAGGACAATATGTTTCGAAAGTATCTTTGACATCAATTGTTGATACTTATATACATATACTTGTTAATAGTATAGTAAAGAAACTGAGTCTTGGTCTCCCTTTCTATGCCAAAAACTGATCATAAATAATAAAAAAATTTGGTTCTAATTAACAGCTTTTTTGCTGTTAATTTTTGCTCAACATTTAGTGTCATTTTACAATCGTGCATTTTTAGATTATTGATGGTGGATCCTCTTCAGAAGTACATAACTGGATATGAAAGAGTCTGAGGGCAGACCCTCTCAAAAAGAACTGCTACTGTTTTTGAACACAGAAATTCAGACTTTGCAGAAATTTTCAGCTTTCTATTATGCTAAGTTGGCTTTTATATCTTATCAAACAAGTCATTTACCCTTTTGGACCAAAGTACATGTCGTGTACCTTTGCCGGCCTTCTCGAAAATCATATCTTCAAGATGTTAACCAGACAATCTACATCTCATCCCGTTTTCTACACCCAGCTAGCTAGACATCAATTTGTCCGTTCCGCTAAACGAAAGCTACCTACTTTTACGATTGGTTGAACTAAAGCCTGTATGGCAATGTCGAATAACACAAAAACTGTATGTGTCGCAAAAGGCGATAAATTTATAGCAGCAAATGAGTTTTAATACACTACTATGAGTGGTTACGAAAGCACGACGTTAAGTTTATGTTATTAAAGCGACTCTTATTCTGCGCTATTCTGAAAATGGTAGCAGAGCAATGGACACTATTATTTCATTTCGTGAAGGTTGGAGGGTCTCGAACGATGCAAGAAGAATACAAAGAAGAAGAAGAAATAGTTATTAGCTTCCTCTCTGGAAGAAGCAGACTTCGCGGTTCCTCCTACAACCTGAAGCAGTATTATTTTGCTGAAATAATGGAAACTTGATTCGTTGAACCAAAACCAGATTTGAAAGTGGATAACAAACAAAGTAAAGAAGTTTTGGCTCAATTCCATTTCTTCCCTGTCAAATGAAGAAGTAAAGAAGGATACTGCAAAAAAGAAACTAAAACGAGATTGGCTTGGGAGAGTGAGAAGCGAGCTCAAAGAAGGCGCCAAAATGTCATTGCTGGCGCTAACAGCCTGGCGGATCCATAAAAGATATTAGAAAAGGTGTAGATAATAACATTGAAAAAATGGACAATTATTTTTCCGCAGTTGGCGGAGTGTCGCAAAAGTCGATAAATTTATAGCAGCAAATGAGTTTTAATACACTACTATGAGTGGTTGACGTTAAGTTTATGTTATTCAAGCGACCTTTATTCTGCGCTATTCTGAACAGTCTGTATACCATTGTTCTAAAGTTTGCACATTACATGTTAAAAATGTGGCGAAAAATTTAGCCCTGTGATTTTATCCTTTATTATTTTTGTTACGATGTTGTGATCGCCGAGCAAGTTTGCGCCTGGTATTATAATAGATATCTGTATTTGGAGTCTTTAATACATATCTGTGTTTGGAATCTTTTTCATTGGCGCTGCGAGTATACACCGATCACATGCGTTTGGGCTTTTTCTGATCATTGGGGTCCTCTTCTGAGCTGTCCTGTCTTCCGGATCTGCTCCTTTGTCCCCAGAAAAGAAATGGACACATCCGTTATGACAATGGTAAGCCACTAAACGAAGATTGCCGCTACTTACTTTTAAACAGACAAAATATTTACATCCTATAGCTATCAATGGCAGCGAGAGGAGGGGGTAACTACTCTCATATTCTTGTCTCAGCTCCCAAAACTTTTTCGGAAAAATCAACACATGTGAAAACCTTTCTCAGACAATTATAAGATTGTTGT
Source organism: Trissonchulus latispiculum (assembly GCA_030248195.1). Taxonomy (NCBI): domain Eukaryota; kingdom Metazoa; phylum Nematoda; class Enoplea; order Enoplida; family Ironidae; genus Trissonchulus; species Trissonchulus latispiculum. Next base: position 3,151 of record JASAND010030601.1, on the reverse strand, counting down.
GATGTCTACAACTACAATCAAAATAAAGCCCGCGCATTGCTCAAAGTCTGGGTCTCCTTTTTATGTCAAAAACTGATGATAAATAATAAAAAATTGGTTCTAATTAACAGCTTTTTTGCTGTTAATTTTTGCTCAACATTTAGTGTCATTTTACAATTGTGCATTTTTAGATTATTGATGGTAGAAAATCCTCTTCAGAAGTACATAACTGGATATGAAAGAATCTGAGGGCAGACCCTCTCTAAAAGAACTGCTACTGTATTTGAACACGGAAATTTAGACTTTTCAAAAATTTTCAGCTTTCTATTATGCTAAGCTGGCTTTTATATCTTATCCAACAAGTCATTTACCCTTTTGGACCAAAGTACATGTCGTGTTTCCTTTGCCAGCCTTCTCGAAAATCATATCTTCAAGAAGTTAACCAAACATCTACATCTCATCCCGTTTTCTACACCCAGCTAGCTAGACATCAATTTGTCCGTTCCGCTAAATGAAAGCTACCTACTTTTACGATTGGTTGAACTAAAGCCTGCACCATGCTGAAGAATTAAAGGTCACTAAATGTAGTGTTTCAAGCACTGATACTGAAACTAAACTCAAACCAGTTTGAGCAAGAACCTGAATCTTGGACTGAATAGTTTGAGTCTTTTCTCAAAACATGAATATTTGAATGTGTTTAGCAGCTATTTTATTAACATTCTGCAGTAGCAGCCTAAATGATAATCAATTTTAAATAATAATTAATTTTTGATTTATATCATATCTGCAGGCTAAAAACTTTAGTTTTTGAATAAACTGAAACGGAAACTGAAACTCCGCCAGAAACTAAAACTGAAACTGAAATCGCCTACTGAGACCACACTAACTAATAGTGTATATAACTTTAGAATTTACGTTGTGCCTGGTTTGTTTCGTCATCGACTTACCCTGTTCAATGCAAACAGAGTGAAAGGTTGCAGGCTGCAGCTAGCAAAAGCAAACATTCCATTTATACAAGCTGTATGGACGATTCAACCAAGTGTTGAATGTAACCAAGATTTGGTAATCAAATGATGCTTTATTTACCTGTGAGCACCAGAAGTTTCCAACTTTACCCTTGATGGCACCAGAAAAACTAGAACCTTTCTGGAAACGAAAGCAGCTGAAACTAACTGCACCAGGATTGAACCAAAGATTTTGGAGGTTCTAGACTAAACCATCAAATCACAAATTTTCATGGCTTGCTGTTTACTAGAAGCTGAGTTGTACAAACCCAAAGCATAGCATTAATCAGAAAGTACGTCTAATCCAAAGCTAACTTTGTACCCCTCAAGTCGCATTTTCCAATTCAATAATTTAATTTGTTGTTTCACATTTTCGCACAGGTGTAAAAGTCTTCAAAATTAATACGTTTCCAAAACGTATGTGTTGAAAAGTGATCTGAACTTCTTCTCTAACAAGTTCTATTTTGCTATTCTAAATCTAACAAGTTCGACCTTCTAATTTGATATACACGGCATGACGCTTGTTACGATGTCATGATCGCCGTGCAAGTCTGCGCCTGTTATTAAATAAATCTTTATCTGTATCTGGAACTTTTTCACCTGATGATAAAGTGTTAATATTACCATGATGGAATAAAAAATTGGGATAAGCTCCAATAGTTAATACTACTTATACTACTATACTACTATTAATACTTTAATTGTGAAAGGAACGGTTACATTTAATGAAAAGACCATTACTTTAAATTAAACAAGAATCCGCATTTTTCCGGACATAAAACTTAGGGAGCAAAACAATTATTCATTGAACTGTGAAAGGTTGAAATTGAAGAATTAAAGAAAAGTATCCAAGACGTCGATTAAACCGACGATGCTGTTTGGGCCCATAAAGCTTCAGATCGAAATTTAAAAACCAATAAAGTAAAACCCCAAATTAAGAGAATCGTAGCCGTACAAGGAATATCCATACCTAAATGGCAATGTCGAATAATACGAAAACTGTATGTACACCATTGTTCTAAAATTTGCAACTTATAGTCACAAAAAATTTCGCGACAGATTCTGCCCTGTGATTTTATTCATCGAGTTATTGAGTTTTATTAAGAATGGCCCTTTCTAAGCATTGTGTTTTACCGAGAATTACAGACGGAGAAAGATTAAAAATTACTGTCAAGGGCCCGCATAAGGTCAATACTCAATGCTGTCCCTTATCATCATGCAACTTTGTCACCCGGTCAGTTGTTGCTTACGTTACGAGATGACAAAGTTGAAGTATCATATGTTCACAACGCATGAACGATTTAACAATGCCATTTTCTTGGTATTCTGTTCGAATTGTACAAAACAGATGCCCTGGAATCGTTGGGCTTATCACACGTGCTTCAGAAACCAAGGCCGAAGTACTTCATCCTCCATGGAAACACAGTGTGACCTGTGTGACAGGGTAAGCAAATCCTAGCGATTTACAGTCTAACAGTGTTTTGAGTTTTGATTCCGTAGACACATACTTCTGCATTAGTTTCGCAAAAAACGATCGCTCTATACATTATAAAACGTTAAAATTTTATATTGTAAGTTTTAAGATTCTAAGCAGAACCAGAAATTGATGTCTTCAAATTTGCTTTGTGTTTTCACGCACGCTCATTATGAATCCGAAATCTGTTTTTCGATTTGAAGTTTCGATGGCTTGGCGCAGCCTTTACAGCTGCAATCAGAGTTATTCCAACCAAATTTGGTTTTGCCAATCGGCCCTTGAAACAAATATGCGAACACAACAAATACGCATATATGCATTTGCACCGCGAGGGGGGCAAGATTCACAGCGTGACACCGGTTCGATAGTGAAGCAGCTACGGTTCTTTAAATCAGCTCAAAGCAACACTATCGCTGACGTAGTGCATCGATGGTCATACTTGATAGGCGCCTATTTGGAAGCAATTTCTTGCCGCGATGGCCTAGTGGTAAGGTGTTCGACTAAGATCTTACGGTCCTAGGTTCGAACCCTCGCTGCCACAAGGCTTTGAGGCCACAAGGCAAATCCCCTTGAGCAAGGGACTAAGCACATATTGGTTCGCCGTGGGCTCCAGCCAATCCAGCTGTCTATCCTTAACTGGTCGGTAAATGGGTACCACTGCGGTGGGAAGGTAACAGGAGTCTGTGTTCTGGCG